>JACSZP010001865.1:0-28762 GCA_016161895.1 Pinna nobilis
TTTCTTGGATAGGTCTTTGTGAAGGAACTAGTTTACTCCTTGTCACATGGCCTATGTACATTCAGGGTTGATCAAAACTTGTAATTGTAAATTGTGAATTATTCTAATATGATTAATATATGTACATAAGGTATGTATAGCACACTTACTATACAAGGATAGTGTAAGTCAGATGCCTGTGTCTTATCATTTTATTAACACACGCGATGATCTCAATATTTAAAAGACGTCAATGAGGCAAACCTGTCGCTGCTTCTCAACGCATCGGGGGAATCAGACGACACAAAAAAAATAGGTCTTTGTTGAATGCACAAGAAATGAGATAATACGTTTTTAGCCAAACACACAAATAGNNCATATAGTTCTGATGGTGTCTTATCTTTGTATTGTTGAGTGCTACTCTTGTCTCATTTTCATATTATTGAGCGCTACTCTTATGGGTTCCTTATGGAGTTTGATAGCCTTTATACCGCGTATAAAGAATGTCAAGGTTCACGTTGTAACTTTATCTCTCATATTTAGCCGGAACAAATATTATCGCCTTACATTGTGGATAAAATTAGATCAATTTTAAGGCTGGAATAGCGGATAAAGACTTGCAAAAGGAGAACAGGTATGAATGAAAGAACAGTTCTTTTGATAATTATTCTCTCCAAGTTAGAACGCTTGTTATTAATTTACTCATGAAAAGGAAAAACTGTTTAAATAAAAGACATTCAAGAGATATACCTTTCCATTCAAGAGAAATTCACTGAAAATGCTACGGAAATGTTCAATCAGATCTATCGGGAAATGTGCATGCATCCGGCTATCTATCTATCTGTCTGTCTGTCTGTCTGTCTGTCCGTCTATCTATCTATCTATCTATCTATCTATCTATCTATCCATTAGTTTCCAGCTATCTGGGGTTTTTGTCTCTCTGAAAAGCAGACTCTCTTGATATACATGTATTTCCCAAATGTTTGCCAAGATTTCGAATGTTATCAGTTCTACAGTTTGATTTGCATTTGTAATCTGGTCTTAAAGATGGCTTTATAGAATTAACACGGAAATCATCTACATGTATTTCATTTTTATCGCATGCATCTTGCATCTGCGTTCCCTCATTGTTTATAAGCATATCTTTCGAGACACGCCCTCTTGGCCAACTCCAAGTCACAATGATGACCTAAATGTTATTGTAACTAATGAATTAGTTTCTTTTATTAAGGCTTATTACGTTATTTTTTTCCGTAAAGATGCTCCGTTACAAAGAACAGTTCACGCATTTCCTAGTGTGTTGTAGATAACCATATTGCATACCGTAACTGTTCTAGGAAAAGAAAGCATTTTGTCTGTCGTCTGCAGTATCATGGGTTATTGGTATATTCTTGGAGACAACACTCAAAAAACAACAATCATTGAAACATACACGCGTGAACACATTATAATCGCGAAAATTGTGCAAGAATAACGTAGAATAATATGCGATGGATTTCAATTTGCGTCCCTTTGAGTTGCCTTGCGAATTAATGCGTGATAGAATCCCAGCGAATTTGTCAGTTTTCATTGAAATTGTACTTGAATAAGAATAAATGGTTCTAGTGGGTAAACTTTTGTATGAATGAAGGCTTAAAATGATTTTTTTTTCTTTGTGATGTAATCCTGTTACAAATTATTCCCTTCGGACCTAGTCGAAAATGATGCAAAATACATTTCTTTGTGATAAAACACTTCCAAATTCATTGTGTAATTGGTATGCATATCGATAAGATTCTCAGTGCGCTGCAGTACATTGAGCAAAATCTTTGACTGTTATATTAACTTCCCTCATTTTTCATTTTAGATTAATCATGTCTGTAGAGGTGGCTATTAAGGGTGCTACTGAAACATGCGGGGAAGGTCCTCATTGGGAAGACGATACAAACACTTTACTTTACACTGATATCAATTCTAATGACATCCACAGATGGAATGCAGATACAGGTGTTGACGAGAAACTACATCTAGGTCAGTGTGCACAGTGTAATACTTCCGTATTTCATAATCCTGTGTGATAGACATAGACTAAGGAGAATGTACAGAAACCTTTTTTTTGTGTACACAGACATTAATCCTACCATGAGTATTCGCGTGTATACATGAATGAACCTTTTTCTACTGTAATATAAGTGGGTTTATTCTAGTAAACAGATGGAAATTTATAAGTACTCTTGCGTAGATAAGCCATAAAATCACATGACTTATGGATCTTGATTTTAGAAATAAAGGAATAGCAAATAGAATGAGACCCCCCCAAAAAAGCCAAACTAACAAAAAACAAAGAAACAAAGAAAAAAAAACCCAAAACTCTTAACGCTGGCTTCTTGACACAATTTCATTCCATTTCCGATATGGGGCTAAAGATGACGCAAGATACCAGAATCATTGAGTTGATATCTAGGTAATCACATGAAGTGATGGGAATTATTTGCAACCACTCTTTCGTTGGCGTATTGTGTTAAGAAGTCTTACATATAGAAAACCCAAACTTATAAATATGCAATTAAAGTGTCTAGATGGAAAGTATCTTGTGCTTGAGAGGACATTTTATGATCTACGGTACGTTTATATCTTGATCATACCCCCCCCCACCCCATCGGACTGAGTTTTACAATATCTTATTCCTTTATCGTTTATTCTTATCGGTATCAGCTTTGTGAGAACCTATATATTTAAGTATTACCACGTTGTCTAACATCGGATTATGCAAACTTTACAGAAAACACTGTAGGATTCCTTGTACCTGCCAGGAAAGGAGGATACATATTAGGTCTCGGTCGAGCTTTGGTGCATCTTGATTGGGGAAGTAAGAAAATAACCCACCTCCACGAAGTAGATCAAGGGACCGGAAACAGATTTAACGACGGAAAATGTGACCCACGTGGGAGAGTATGGGCAGGTAAATTTGGGATAAATCAAAGATGGATGACGATAGAGACAGAACATATCTGTTATATCAAGAAAAACTCCTGAAAGATAAGGTATTCTTTTGTAGGACCATATAATGTGATATTGCAAGCATTTTTACCAGTCATAGCTTTCATGCATATTTGCAAACAAATGCCTGTGCTACAAGGTATTGTTTAAAAAAAGTCATTCATTTAACAACACAATAAGCATGATCAGCATAAAATATATAAAGATAATCTAATATGGATTTTAAAAGAGAGTATGAAGTGTTTATTCAGATATTTCCAAGCTATTCATCGTTAATTCTGAGATTGGTTTGAGAATTAAAGAAAATCTGCATTTTCTTTATCATCAATGCACGCTATTTATTAAATCTCTCTATCTTTTTGGTACCGACTGTTTAAATTACATGTTTAAAGTAACAAACAGTTATGAATCTCATAATTCATATAAGTATTACAGAATCAAGATTTGGGTAATCACAGACACTTTGATATCCAAAAGTGGGATCGGGTGCCAAGGAGAAGTAAGCATTCCTGTCTACTGGTCACCCCCCCCCCCCCCCCCCCCCCCCCCCCCCGATATGAGCCCTATGCATTAATCAGGAAAAAGGAGCAATGTGTAGTCAAAATCACTGTGTGACAAACGGCCTAAAAGTTGGTATGACACGTCAGACAGCATTTGATACGAAATACAGGCTGTCGAAGTTTAGTAAAAATTTAACGCTTGTATAGATTATTGCCCTATCTGTCGTTCAGATTCAACAGATAACATTTTTCATATTGAGCTTTATTCATGTACTCAAATGTCATTTCCATTTTTTTTACTTTAGGAACTATGGCTCAAGTTCCAGCTGATGGAGACCTTTTCAAGATGGAGCTTATTGGTTCACTATATTGTCTCGATTTAGATGGCAAACTTCATCATAAAGTAGGCGGAGTCGGCATTTCTAATGGACTAGCTTGGACAGAAGATGCTAAAACTATGTTTTATATCGACAGTGTACCGAGAAAAGTGTATTCATTTAAATACGACGTTGAAACAGGAAACATAGGTAATAATTCTTTGTTTGCCACCAAATGTATCAGCCGAAATACGAACTTCCATGCCACAGCTTAAATAGCTGTGACAAGTACCTGAAGTAAAATACGGGATCCCATTATCTAAGTAAGCACACACTTATGAAAGCGAAAGTTGAGGATACCAAGAGGACAATCAGTATCGGGAAGTCGATTTATCATTTCTGTTCAAATCAATTTAGAAAATGAAAATTAAAAATGGACATCAGAAATTTTGCATGGAATGGATATACATGTAATTCAACTCTCGAAGAACAATGCCAGTAACTGAAGTTTGAACTAGTGAACAATATAATTATGTTAAGCTTCGCTTTTATTGAGTTGATTCAAGTTGAGTTTTAAGCCCAATCTATTTGTACGTTCTATTTATTATTCATATCAATATTTTCTTTGAAGTTGATCGAACAGATCTGGTTGATTTTGGAGTTGCTCCGATTAAGGAACTTGGAGTTCCAGATGGCATGACTATAGATGTAGACGGGAACATATGGATTGCAAGCTATTTCTCTTGCAAAGTGTTTTGTTACAATCCAAAAACAGGTAATAAATACATCTATGTGTTTGTGAGTCTCTCGCTGTGTATATATGAGAGTTAGTATGATTACATGTTTACTGTAATTTCATCACCTGGCTAATAGTATCCAAACCTAGTTAAATGCGCAAAGAAAACCTACGTATTTCCATGGTTTCTAGAGACTACTTTAAGTGATAATGAAATTGAATGAATATGATTTTTTTTTTCAGGGAAACAAATTAAATCTGTGCAGTTTCCGGCTGCGAGAATAACGTCATGCTGTTTTGGCGGCAAGGATTTGGATGTTATGTATGTGACCTGTGCAAAGGAGAATGCTTCAGAAGAAGAGCAGAAGACATATCCTTTGGCGGGATCTATTTTCAAAGTGACCGGACTGGGAACCAAAGGCTATTCTGCAAAGATTTACGAGAACTGAATCAAATTCTATTGATCACCATTTCTTCCATTTCATATCTAATTAGAGAATTTGTAAAATTGATACTTTACATGTTCAATACATTTTCTGTTAATTGCAGGTAAATGTACAGGTGCATGTTCTTATAGCTAGTTTAGAGATATTTGCATACGCAACAATAAATGAATGTGAAATACTGATACCTTTGTCATGCTTCAGTTTTGTTGGTTGTTTTAAACATTATCACACTCAAGAAGAAGCAAATAGGAATTGACTGCAAGAGGTTTCATTATGTTGACATCGAATTAAAGGACAAATCAGACATTGACAACGCAATTCACTGCTTACTTAACATACATAACTTTTTTTACTAAACATATTACTTTGGATTCTACATCAGTAGCAGAACTGTAAAAAATCTGCGATTTTTATGACCTCAGACAAATAACGTACTAATTTAGTATTGCTCATAATTAGATATTTTTTTACTCATCTTTTGATGGTATTACCACTTTGACACAAATACAATCAACTCCACATATAACGAAGTTGAAGGGGGCAATATTTTTATCTCGTTATAGCTGATCTTCGTTATTTGAAATTGCAACGTAATGCATGAAAAGTGCACCGGAAATAGAAATCTTCTCGTAACAACCGGTACCTCGTTACATGCGACCTCATTATTTGAGTTGAATGTATTAAGACTTCAAGCCGTCCTTTCTAAGTCACTTGTGAGTACTTTAATCTATTAAAAGGGATAATATTTATAATATAACCCCGGAAATAAACCGACAGATTAAATTACTAACGGGGAGTTTCGAATAGCCCTACTTATTTATTTTTTAACTGGTCCTAAACCGTATATATATTTTGGGATCAGTTGAGGGGGAAAACACATAACGAGCAAAAACCGGTGATGCTTAAACTTCAATTGTTTCGTTGTTTAACAATAAATCAATTCCAAAAATCTGTATTTAATCAATAATTTACATATGACTTCATTTATTGTTGATTTTTATACCACTTTAAATACAATTGCTGGTATCTCGAGATTGGGACAATCTATTCGAACAAATACTGCCTCCCTATTAACTGGGTTAATATTTTGCCATTTGAATCTATCTAAATGATGAATTCGGTAAAATTACTGAACTTTTAAGTTTTACTATATAATCATTTTAATGCATAATAGAGGTTCTAAGAATTTTGACTTGGTTTATATAAATATAATTAGTTAGTTAAAATTGCTTCTTGCTCACCAGATTTACTTTTACAAATACAAACTTGAATTACACTTATTCAACTATGGTATTATTAGACTTGCTTAATAAGGGAATATTTCTCGTGTTTGGGGTCTAAACTATCACTTACACTTTAGTCATACGACTACAATAATGTTTCGCCTTTAGACTCTTATATTATGTCTCCGAAATTCAAGGGTTAGATGGTGTGTACACATTATGTTTTAATGATTGCGCATGAATTTCTTTCTCATTCACCAAATGTAGGACTCGAAAAACTGATGAAGTCAGCATGCTTTCATCGTGCAATATATGGGATGGTTGAGAGAAAATAAACAACATCAAACATTCAACATCTGAAGTAAAAGCGGAGTACATGGGCAGGCGGTATAACACAACGTGCAGAATTCGAATTTTTATGTAACGTTTTTATTGTCCTGCATGCTTATTTCCTTTGCAAAAGGGCAAGGATAACACCAAAGTCATGCCTTCATTAAGCATACTATATAATACTGAGTTAAGTAAACAAATGATGATCTTTTTCACGTTTGACTAAAAATAGTGAAATAAAAAGTAATATCGGCAGATTCTGTTTGAGGTTGCTGCCACTGGACACCCAAATAGCCGACCGTGATCGGCGAGATTCCTATAAACCACGCACTGCGTTAAGTTGTTGAGTCACCTTTTCATTAATTTGGCTAGTTTAAGCTTGCGTAGATACCCGGGTTTAAACGCATTGGAGGGTTTGTCGTAATTTCTATGCTTACTGAGGCTGGACTACTATGTTTGTGACCAGATAGGGAATTAAAATTTTTTATTAAGACACTATATTAATGTATCAACATTGTCCCGCGTATTTTTTTAAGCCTACTAATATCATGGTAAATACATTTATTTGTGAAATGTTCAATTGCAGGTTTCGAAGGTCAAGTGTCGATACATATATTGACCCGCGTGTCTATCACTGCTTTCAGAGTAGAAGAAATATGTCTAGGGCTACATAGTTTATTTTCATTAACCTCCCGCACAAAATATTGTAAGCATATTGATGTCTTTCGTTAACAGCACTTGTCATTAAATCGATAGTCATATACGAAAGGACTGGGATTTTATGTAATGTAATGTTGTTTAACGTCCCACTCAAGAATCTTTCACTTGTATGGAAACTATACTTGTGCCGGTGAAGGGCGACAAATTTTGCCTATGCTCGGCACTTATGACCGTAGAGCAGGGAGGGCCCTTCAACGTTCCAACACCTGCTATGATATGGGACGTCGGTTTTTAACTGTATCATCCGAAAAACATGGGCAGCCAACGACAGCGTAGCTCGGATTCTAACCCTGGACCTCTCGCCCAGAAGACGATACACGTTAACCACTAGGCCACGGCGGTCCCATATACAAAATAAAGACTTTCTGTTCTTTTACTGTCCATTTATTTACTTTTGCTAAACGATTTACCTTGACTTAGTATGTATGTACATGCCTGACAACCATATACGTCCGTCCTAATCTAACCCCGCCATTTCGCTGCACAGGTATGTGTATTTATATGATATAAAATAACATTCATGTAAATTTTAAGAACCATAATATTAAAAATGATATAATGGTTCATTTTATTACTAGGCCAAACTAACGAGGGTATTATATACTGTCAACGCTGATTGTAAGTGGACATGTACCCTATTTCCGATAAATATTATTTTTGTCGGTGCTGTCGATATAGTTTGTCTATGTGTGTGAATGGGTACGACTATTATAACATTTTGCTTTACTACGATTTCTGTTTATCGTAACCGTTATGGCACCTGTCGTGTAATAGACCTTGAATACATCGAATTATACTTATATTGCTTCTTTTCCATGGGTAGCCTAATTAATATTGATAAAAGTGACTACTACTTCGTTTCTTCGCTCATCTCTGAAGATATTTCAAAATCACAGCAGGTCTATTTTAATTTGAACACTGCTTTATTAATTTGCCATTTATATGTCTAATTATAAACAGTGTGAAAACTTGCATTAGCAAGTCTCAATTTCAATTTCAACATATCCGTTCTATTTTAGTACAATTAAAATGTCGGTAGAAGTTGTTCTGAAGAACGTCGCAAAGACAGTTGGTGAGGGTCCTCACTGGGATTCTTCTACCAACAGCCTGTTCTTTGTCGACATCATGGCGAACAGTATACATAGATGGGATCCAGCTACTGGACAAGATGATGTGGTGCAATTAGGTAATCATATCGTAGGTTTATCGGGGGGTAATTACTCAACATATCGATATTTATGGCCACTAAATCATGTGAAGATGTGGTATGTGAAGAAATGCTAGCTAAACTTCTGAAAGTTACAAATTATCGTTAATTATAAATTAGTATTCCGGGAAAATATTACTACTTCCATTTCTGCCCTTTAGAGTATCAGACTTGTCAATTGTTTCTTAAATTCTCTACAATTTCTTAATACAATATAATGTATTGAATCAATTAATATTTCTAAGACAGAACAGTGGGGTTTGTGGTTCCAGCCAGAAAAGGAGGTTTCATTATCGGACTCGGTAACACTTTCTCGCATTTGGATTGGAACACGAAAAAAGTAACCATTCTCCACGAGGTAGATAAAGGAAAAGATGTGATTGTGAATGACGGGAAATGCGACCCACGAGGAAGAGTTTGGGCAGGTATCATTCGTCTTGGAAAAATGGTCGTTTAAAAATTACTGATCTCTTTGTAAGCCTTATACCGAATATCTTTTATCTACCTTTGGTTATCATTGTTCAGCGTGAATGACGTTTCCACGATGCAATATTGATTGCGAGAATCTGCCAACAAATCAATATTTCTATAAATTTCGCTTCCTTTTGATAAATAATGAAACAACCAATCTTAGTTTCTGATTTAGAGCCAATAGTCTTCGTGTTTGTACTTTTTATGTTCCCATAATACAATAGCCTGTGCATATACATATTCCATTGAAGGACATTTAGCAAAGTGTCCCCATGACTTTTTGTCTAATTCAATTTTTAACAATTGCGTCATATCGACGTAGCTAGTTTCAAGCTAGTAATTAGTAATCAATTTCTATGCAATATATGAACGCGTCATATTCTAGTATATATTTAGATATAAACATATGAGTTACAATAACAACATTATTTCTTTCTACATGGATACGATGAAAAAGTTTTATCTCTAATATTCTATGAAGTAAAATATGAAACAGTTTGAATGTTATTTACCAATTTTCTGATTGAACTAAAAAATAGGAACTTTGGGACCAACATCAGCAGGAGATATCAGCAAGTTGGAGCCAATAGGATCCTTATATTGTCTCGATATAGATGGCAAGTTACATCGCCGATTGAGTAATATTCGATTATCCAATGGTATGGCGTGGAACAAACAGGGCACAGTAATGTATTTTATAGACTCCCTGGAACGACAAGTCAGCGCATTTGATTATGACATAGAGACTGGAGAAATAGGTTTGTTGACCCATATGCACTTTACGTAAACAATGATAATTTTACAGCTCTTATGGCAGTTAACGACGAAAACTAAAATGTTAATTCGTAATCTTTATGAACCGAGTCCGACTGTTTTTCGTTTTTTCCCCAGTTTTTGTTTTATTTTACTCATTTTTTAATGGGGAGATGGTCTTTTGGGATTCAGTTATAAGTCTATCCGTTTATTTCATTTATTCACTCTGTTAAATGAATTTTCTAGAAATTCAATTTGTTATACAACATTGGCAATTTGATGATATCAAGTGCCATACACATGAATTATGTTTTTTGAATTTCAAAATTGAGAATCGAAGGCAACGTGTGTTACTTTAAAAGAACATGCTACTTGGGTACATGTACACGGTTGCAATGTACTGGGACGCTTTTCAAAAATATTTTAAATGTTATGCAAACGAGTACCTTGAGCATTGTTTTATGTCAAAACCATCATTGTTTTTGTATCGGATCTATATAATGTTAGGTTGGATAATACTAGAACCTTTGTCTGTGTACTTTTGAAAACTTTTTACTTAATACACGTAATTTTGCAACTTGGGTTTATGCACCTATAAAATTTGAACTTCAGAGTGATACATTGTCTCCTTGTTGTAGCAAATCGAAAAGTTGTGGTCGACCTCCGGACTGGCACAATGCCGGAAACGGGAATGCCTGATGGGATGACAGTAGATGCTGATGGATTTTTATGGGTCGCTTGTATGTTGTCCGGAAAGGTTGTGCAGTTCGATCCACAAACAGGTAAGAATATCATACTTTAATATAGTACGAAAAGGACCGAGATTAAACTCGGCTTTATTTTTTGAATGCTCCCTTGGTGTCCTCTACTTTCATTTTTTCTTATTACACGATTTACTGCTGAATAGGTTATTCCCATCTTTTCTTGGTCATCAGTTATATCAACCTCAAAAATTATATTTAGTGATATGCAAACTAGAAGTCTCTCTGGAAGATTGACGTGAGGGACTTAATACTACATGTTTTTTGTCTCACAACTCTTGTTAGTGCATGTTCGATTCTGGCTGTAAGGCAGGTTAAATACATGATAACTTTTGTAAATTTATTTTCTGAAGGTTAGTGGTTTTCTCCGGGTATAATTGGGTTCTATCCTCACCCAAATGGATAAGACCGTCACTATATGAATGAAAGATTAGGTAGACATCAACCATATTAAACAAAGTACCGGAAGACAACCGAACAAGCATTCAATATAGCCAAGTATAACGCCGTGAATTTTTTTCCGAGAATTTCAATGACATGAGAGAGGGGCCATTAACAAATACTTTGTAACAGTGTAAAGTAACTGATTGTCTTGTCATAAAACACTGAACGACCTAATTATTTAACCTTAAATTTGTGTAACAGAAGAGAATGACATTTTCCAGGCTTAATACTCAAATATGATCGATCGTTGATTACAGCATGAAGCAAGTGTACGACATTATTTTTTAAGAGTACGTCTTCATTTTTCGTTCCTTTAAAACATAATTTAGCTACAGGTAAATAGACCAGACTTGTGACTACTTTTGTAAATATCTCCTAACTGTATACGTAAGAGTAGTCGTAAGTTTACGACCTAGCCCTACAATTTCGACTGTTTGTGAGTAACGCTCCTGGGATTTCTTAATTCAACTTGTACTGTAGAGATAATACAATACGTAGTATTTTGTTATGATGTAATGGTGTTTTACAATTTTTCCGTAGGCAATTCTAAATCTCCTTTGATTCCTTTTTTCTAGGGAAAACAATGAGGACCGTCAAATGCCCGTCACTTAGAATTACATCGTGCTGTTTCGGGGGCACGGATCTAAGTGAATTATACATGACCAGCGCTAAAGGCAGAGCCACAGAGGAAGAACTACAAACGTACCCTTTATCCGGTTCACTATTCAGAGCAAAGGATTTAGGTGTCAGAGGAATCCCTGCCTCTATATATGAAGGATAGAGAAGGGAAGAGAAATTTTCAAACATAAAATTTCTTGTGCCCGATTCTGATCATTTCACTTAAAACTTTCCATGGAGCATGTGTGATGGACGTGGCATGCTGGCAGGACAGGGTGGCTAATTCTGTACACCTGGTCTCATCTCGCTCGGAACTTGGAATTTTCTGTCATGTAGAGACAGTGTTTATTTCCAATTGGTGTCAAATTACCCTTGATACTTCTCCTTTTTCCTGATTTAATATTATGTATGCAATTTACCCGTTGCATTGGTGGAAAATGTACTGACTTTAGTAACATTTTAGATGTTTTCCGAAGTTCTTCGTATTGTGACGTCATCAAATTTAGCATAAATTAAAATGCCAATTATAAACTAGGAGTAAAGAATAAAAGTACGAAATCTGTGACTTGATTATTGCGTTATCATCTTCGCTTTGAAAATGTATTTTGTGCTTCAATGACGATATCATGGATTTCTTTTTAATTCTACTTCTTGCACAGTATCAAAATAAAGTAAGTGATGGGTGAACTGTCGAGGATTATCGTGGAATTCATAAAGTGTTTGGATTTAATATCAGTCAAACATACACTGTAAGATATATTTTAGGTTGATCTTTGCTTTTATAGACTTTTTCACAATTTGTTAAAACTCATTATTTCTATGAATTATTTCAAAACATCTTGACAGTCGTAATAAAATGTTTTGAAATGCTTCAAAGAAAATATCAAAATAACTTATACATATCAGCTTTCTCTGTTTCATAGGCATGACCATGCAATATGTCACGAATGTATAAAGACAATGTATAAATCACACGAAATACGAAAATTCCAAAGTACCTGAAAAGGTGTTGCTGTTGTTCACATTGTGTCTGTTTTGCTTTTAGATGGGTGTAGGTGAACTGAAAATGAGAAAAAACAACGTCATATTACATAATTGAAATTTTGTTTTGTAATTTTGATATTGACAAACATGTCATCTATAACACTACAGTAATATCAGTCGAATTGTATGCATGTCACTGCAATGTAATTAGAAAGAAGACTTGGAATGAAAACACGATTTTAAATTTTGTCGCTTAAACGATAAAAGAAAACTGACAAAAAAATCAATTTTGCTGTATTTGGTTGTTTTATACATGGTAAATCAACAGATCACTTGCTTGTCCAAGGAAAATATAACTTTAAATCATTTTATGACCAAGGATTATCTTGTTTTTAAACATTCCAGTGAAGTAACATAATTCATGTCGCTTCTTAATCGATTTTTGTATCTGTTAACACATCCAGTGACATCGTTCAGTGTCGCAAATGCATTTACATTGTACTGAATTAACCTTTTGAAGCATGGCACGATCATCAAGATAAAACAGTATACTAAAATTTAGTGTCGGACAGCGAAGCTAACGAACAAAATAGTGAGAGGTATGTCCTTTAAATTTATACTACCTATGTCTAAATCTACTTGAAATATACTATATTATGTATGCAGGTGGATATGTCTTTTCAAGAAGGCTGTGCACTTTATCATGGCAATTAACCATTCTAGCTATTCGTATAATGCCGATATTTGCATGTAACCACTAGGACCTACCTCTGTGTCAAGAGCAGCAAAGCTTCTTAGCTATTGCAAGATCATTACACAGTTCGGTTTCGTATCGTGTAGTTATTCAAACTTCTATTTTCATTGCAAGAAGAAAATGTGCGAACATCAGATGCGTTATTTGTGTTCATATCGCTTCTATATTAATTAATGTATGTCGCTTTTTGGCTTTGAGGGCTATGTGAGCTATTTTAATCCCATTGTGTCCATTGTTATTGTTGCCAATGCTTTTATAAAAATCTTCTCCTTTGAAGTCATTTGATTGGTCTTTAGGTTGTCCCTTTTCAAAATTGCTTCCGGCATTCCCACATACAATCCAAAATGACCCCGTTACTAAAAATAAAGGTTCTTCAAGTGGCTATTACTACTTTATTTTAAATCAGAATGTTTGGTTTGCAGAACTGTAGTTATGAACTTAAAAAAAAGATTCATAATCCAAAAATCGAAAAACGGAAATATTTTAGCCAAACTAATAAAAATTGGTATCGGTCATTTGTAATTGGATTCAATGTAGTATTTGAACTAAATCGAAAGACCTGAGGACATCATAACAATTAATAATCTCCCCTGATTAAATGTTACTTTTTCAAAAATATGTCTATAAACGTGAACTTTAGTTTGGTGACAACGAAAAAATACTGTTTAATTTCAAAGATATGTACAAATTAAATTCCATATGTAAAAAGTCAAATTAAGATTTAAAAATGCAGCACAAAATGTTTAAAAGACACAATTATAATATAAGTATATAACTTATTGTTATATATTTATATGTATAAAAGTTACAATTATAAAGTGCGTTGAGACAAAGTGGATTTTTCAATGAATACCAAGAGTCCCGGCTGGTTAGAGTCACTAATTTATGGGAACCAGTGTATAATCTGCCTGTTTGTATCTCTTTTGTACACATTCATCAGTATGTCAGTCGAAGTCGTCCTTACGAATGCTGCAGAGAACCTCGGTGAAAGTCCTCTGTGGGATGTATCAACAGGAACCTTGCTATATGCGGATATACTGAGTAACACAATACATAGATGGAACCCCAAAACGGATGCCAAAGAGAACATAAAACTGAGTAAGCACAAATCATTTCCTTGACTTTCAAAATGTATTTCTCGCTGTATCATTATTACATCCTTGTTAAAACCTTTCAACACTACAGATCAGGATAGACTGGTCTGAGACAATAGAAAGATCATACCATTTTGTTGCTAAGAGTTTATATAGTAAAGCAATTAAGCATAATCTAATTCCCCCAATCATTCGCGGATTTATCTCCCGTTTACACGGGGAAAGATTTCCTGGTCACTCCTTGGTTATTGACAAGCTACACGCGCTACTCAGGAAGTGTAACGTCCCTTTTTTCATGACGTCACACTCGGTTGATTCAAATATAAATAAAATCACAAAAATGAAATAATATTTCAAAGTTGACGACACTTTAGACAAAAAGTAGATTTATTCATAAAATTGAACTATATTTATTTACTATACAACGTTTTAATAAACTATTTAGTGTGATATTGCGAAATAGGTCATCCGTGAGGTTCATTTGCATGTCTGGACTGTATTCTGACGCCATTCGCCTTATTATTATACATACTGGACTATAAATTAAATGAGATGATGGGAGATAAATAAGCATTCCCTACCTTGAGGGTATGAAAAAGGACTCTCCGTCCCCGGAGTAATTTTCTTGAAGATCAAACCCTCCGCATGTCTTGGGTTTGATATCCAAGAATCTTACCACTCGAACAGATTCCTCCGTCATAACCGCAAGGCAGGGAAAACTTATATTAGTCCTATCGTAGAGAAGCATCAATTTGATGAAGGCTTCAGAAATTTCGAGCCATGCTCTGAACATTGTCCTTGCAATGAAGGATATCAAATGTACCAAAGCAACGGGCTCGGTCGATATAGATTTTATATCTCCATCTATCATATTATCGACCTCATCTTTATGAAATAATTGTATATGATATAGTTCTACTATTTACTTAAAATAGTATGTTGCAATAGGAGCGCTGCAAAAGGAAAAGTTTATTTTATTTCCATACTGTATAACAAGAATTTTTCGTTGTGTATTAATATTCGTTATTTTCGCGGTTGACCTTTCAACCGCGAATATTAATACACTCAAATGTCAATATTTATGATTATGTCTATGTGATATCGATTGTGAACCGTGGAAGTTTATACCAGTGAAATAGTTTCAATTTGAAAATCCGCGAAAGTTAGTACACGCAATTATTTCTTGTAACACAGTATCCGATCTAAAATATCAGGATTAGAAGTTAACAGTAGAATCCAAAACAAGGGAATCTCTTTCTTGTTCTCTCCCAAATTTGTCCCCGATGTTTCGTTTAAAATGAAATTTACCCTAGCTACATTACATTTCTAGATGAAAGAGTTGGTTTCCTTGTTCAATCACGAAAAGGAGGACTAATCATCGGGTTAGGTAAAACTCTCGCCCATATGGATTTGAATTCAAAGGAATTCGGAATATTACATGAAGTTGAAAAGGGAACAGATCTAAGATTTAATGACGGAAAATGTGATCCAGCAGGACGATTATGGGCTGGTAAGTAGAAATGAAGTCGATATGCCGGGTTTACTTGATATGACCATATCACACTGAATATTGCGAGTTCTAAAGAAAACCAAATAAGTTCCAAACATTGAACATAAACTAAATTACGATGACACGATCGGAGCCTGTAATGATACGAAGACTTCTGTATATCTGCTTTTAAATACATGTTATCCATTTCACTATACGCAGGGACGATGGCACCGATACCCGAAAATCCAAAGGACATCAGATTTGAAGGGTCTCTTTACTGCCTAGATGTGGATGGAAAATTACACAAGCGTTTATCAGATATTGGCATATCAAATGGACTCGCTTGGACTAAGGACGCCAAAACGATGCTTTACGTGGACACGGCAACATGTCAAGTGTCCGCCTTTGACTATGACATCACTTCTGGGCAAATCGGTAATTATATTTCAAATTGATTATTGACAATACATGTATTTATTATCTTAAAATGAATTATCATCTGGTATTTTTCCAGAAAATTGCGATATATATTTTCCATCTTTGTGTTAAGAAATAAACAATTTTTTGAAAGACAATAAAGCAAAGGGTTCGATTCGCTTGTTTCTACAGCGAACAGAAGGATAGCAGTGGATTTTACTAGTGTACCGATAGGTGGTATGGGATTTCCGGACGGAATGACTATAGATGTAGAGGATAAGTTATGGGTGGCGTGCTATAGCGCTGGAAAAGTGGTATGCTGTGATCCAAATACAGGTAAAACGTTTATATATATAGATCTTACAATTATTTTCAAACAGAATTTCTCTTCATTATTTTGTCAATTTTACCACTAATTTGTAATGGTGATTTATGTTTAATGCATGTGCCAATTTTTTCACAAGGTATATTACTTATTATTTTAATGCAATATGTCTGTCTTAATTTCAGGGGTTCAATTGAAGGCCATTGAATTCCCGGCACTTAGAATAACTTCTTGCTGTTTTGGCGGTGAATCCTTTAATGAACTTTATGTCACATGTGCAAAACCTAAAGAACAAAGCGAACTTGATAAGTATCCTTTATCCGGATCGATTTTCCGGGTAACAGGATTGCAAACCAAAGGATACCCAGCAGCAATGTATGAAGGCTAATGTGTTTTAGTATTTCAGACTGTCGAGGAGAAAAGTAAGATCAAACTCAGCACGAACAGTATTATTCAGACTTAGATGTGAGGCAAATGTGATACAAAGAAACATAAGATAAAGATCTATTATTATTTCTAAGTCTCAAGTGAAATATTCAGTGGAATAAATTAACAAAACTGATGGAATAATGTCACCGGTATTGTTGAAGCTAGTATGATACTGAAGCCAAGGAACATACTGGATTGGAGATTATATACCGTATTCTTTGTTAATTAACATCATAATTTCCCTCATCCCGTCTCTCTCTCTTTTTCTTGCTATTGTATTTGCAAAATGATTTTTTTTTTTAAAAAAACCGCGCTTTTACAACTTTTTTGTTGGTAGTAGACTAATACTTTCGTTGAAATTGAAATTCCATGGTTGATACGGCAATCACAACGTTGACTTTCGTTTGCATTGGTTTAAGCATAGGACACAATTAAAGCATACTCGTCTCGGGTTTTGTACTGAAATTTTGTCATTGAAAGTGGTGTAACCTGAAATAAAGCAGTACACTACATTCTTGAACACACACGAACGACATTTTACTGTGGCTGCGTTATTTGTATACGTCTCCATATGAGTGAAATATTCTTGAGCGGGACGTTAAACAACAATACAACATTTATATCCCGATATTCTTTGTTTAAATTCTCCATCTGGGTACTATTCTATGCATCGAAAACGCTTGTTTTCGCCTCACTGGTCCTTATTGCCGACGAAATGATCGGAAAGAGCAATATGACGGGCGATGAATACAAACTCTTGCCCATGACACGTGATCTCACCCTATTTCTGTGTTTCAAATGATTCGATAACTTTATTATATTTATAGTATATCTATTTTTCTTTATAAATGTACATATCGGATGGGCGAATTGAGTCATACACTGCGTCACTGTTCATATTCATTTTTTTTCTATGGAAAAATTTTCTTGAATTTGAAAATCATTGAGGATACAGGTTACAACGCATGTCCGATATACACTCGACTTCTTCATGGCGACAACCGGCTGTATGCATAACTCCATACTGGTGTCGGTGAGATAGAAATGGTATATTGTATAGTACAATTAAAGATTGTCATGAAAAAGAAGTGTGGGATAATGTGATAAGTATGCTTTCAATAGCGACCATCAGAAATAAATCCCGCCCAGGAAAAATGAAATGGTGTATTGATATAGTTTAACGTTCCACTCAAGGATCTTTCACTTTTATGGTACGTAACCGAATACTGGACAAGGCTACAAAAATTGGCCATTGTTCGGTACCATTAACCCTTTGAGCAGTGTGAGTTATTTAGATAATGCACTGAACTCGGTTTCCATGGTCTTGTCCGTAGACAGGAAAGGTCAACCGCGAATCTTCGAAATGACAATCCGAGGGCTAACACTCTACCGTGAAGTCAGGACGGATCAATTTAAAATATTTACTGAAATCTCAAGTAGGCATATTTTACCCTTGTCGTCTGTAAGCCGATTTTGAATTTCATTCTTGATTTTTATCAATCTGTGTCATTTACAACCTATTACGTAAAAATTTATATGCTGATCAAGAAATTTTAGAATCGCTAGAGAGCAGAATACATGAAGTACCATAGTACTGTTGGCTAGCCTGCAATTTCGCAATTGGAAGGTCAGTTTATCAGCACATTATTCTATCTACAATTGACATCGTTGAGCTTTCCAAGAGAAACAAAAATGCAGTCTTCGCACTATTTGTGTTGACCTTGTGTGACACCTTTGTCATACACGTTTGATAAATTATGGCCTATTTAAAATACAGTACCCTGCCATGCTCGCATGTACATGAAGATAACCATATAGTGGCTCAATAAACATGGTTAACTAGTATGCCTGTCCGTTTTTAAAAACCGACAGTATATGCAATTAAACCATTTAGAATACCGTAAATTTAATTTTATTCGCCAAAATATTATTTTTGCGTTATTTTGCGCTAATTACTAGCCAAAATAGAGTTCTCGCTTAATTTAGTGTCGCAAATAATTGCACAAACACTAATTCGTCAAAATGAAATTCCGCAAAAGTTTCTGGACTTGCAATATGTGCTGCTCAGGTTTCAATAAGCCTTAATAAGGCCAGCATTGCTGATTTTAAGTCCCGATATATGTGTCTCATCCTCAAGAATTCGAAGACATTACTCTTTTGGCCTGCAACAATTATTTCATGAAGCATACTACATGTATAATGATGTATTATTCTACGGACGCAAAATATGCAAATGAACGTTCATGTACCCAGAGGAACAATCATTACGCAAAATTTATATTTCGAAAATAAATACATATTACCCTTTACAAAGCGAGTTATGGAAGTTATAAATCTATGTCTTCCATTGTATCAGTCAAAGTTTGGATATAGATAAAACATGACGTCACAGTTGTGAACAATAATATTATCAAAATGTGAAATGCTATCGAGAATAAACAAATACACAATTTAATTGCATGGATGTTTTTATACAAGAGTAGAACTAAATAAATGTAGGGCAACTTTATCGGTTTAAGACACTATCATACACGTACTTGTATATATTTACGTATGGGTGGATGTAAAGAGATAAGAAGCGAGAAATACATGAACAGGGGAGAATATAATACCCTTCGTGGACGGCTACGTTTTGATTAACTCCCTATCACATCATTCCAAGTATCCTACATTATCGAAATGTCATATTCATCACTAGTAATTTCGTTGTTTAGGGCTACTGTCAGGCTTCGAATCAAATTCTATGAATGTTTTGGAACATTCGCAAAGTATTCAGTAAATGATTCATTTATGTGTATTGAATTGATATTACACAGAGGACGCATTTGTGTATCTGCCTTATTGCTTATGAGTTTAAGGGAATCTTTACCTTGATTAACAAATAACACCATAACGAAATCGCAATCTGGACATACGTTAGTCACGGAAACGAGCTACTGCCCGGTGTCGCCCTTGTGTATATACAATATATTAACAACTTAAACACCTCGACATAAATGTGCTGAACTTACTTTTTGAATGGTCTACTTATAGAAGGACAAGTTTTGACACACCGTACATAGTCTTAAAGGCAAGGAAGCCTAACAACAAATGCTACGTTAAAATAAATGCCAGCAACGTGATGTATAATAAAGAATTAGGTCACTTGTACCCGCTGAGAAGGAGATAATGTATTAAAAAACTATAGCTGCCTAAGAGGTATTTTGTTATAATGAAATGTCTAGCACAAGTTCCCATAAAATTCGTGCTTTCAAACATTATTTTTGTTCATGTTTATTTTCCTCTTCCTACTTAGGCATAAGTGTCTAAATATCATAAATATTTTATCAAACATTTTGCTATGGATTTGTTTTTCGGTTTCCATGTGAAAATATTATCAAGGTTGTGAATTAAGGAACGTGCAGTTTGATGTAACAAGGCACTTAAGTGTGTTGAATATGTAAGAACAATAAGTTGAATATACAGTGTGGTTTTTGCATAATTTATTTTCTATAATTCAATATGCATGTATACATTGCGATGTGAATAATATCACAAACAACGTCATCACGCCCTTGTAAAATACTATTGACTTAGAAATCAGAAG
Source organism: Pinna nobilis (assembly GCA_016161895.1). NCBI lineage: Eukaryota > Metazoa > Mollusca > Bivalvia > Pterioida > Pinnidae > Pinna > Pinna nobilis. The sequence goes on from JACSZP010001865.1 coordinate 20,566, forward strand.
TTTTAAAAAGAGGCAGTTGTGTTTGTTAAACTGGAAACTTTTTGATAGCATTGTTGATATGTCCCTGATAACAAAACTGTTAGTTAATGAATGTATATTACAATGAAAGAATGAATCATTAATTGCAGGAAAAATTTTAAATGCTAGCATATTAACTTATGATCATGTTTAACCTATTGTCCTCGATAAAAATGATGTTTATTACAAATTTGTAGCAGACAGAGACCCTCTGTCGCATTGTCCATATTACTTTCAGATAAAAAAACTAATTCAGATTTAAAGCTCAATAGAAATTTCTTGAAATGGCTATTACTACTTTATTTAAAGTCAGGTTGAGTTCAAATTTGGTATGTAGAACTGGAGATATGAGCTTCTGAAAATATATATCGTTTTTAAAATTGAAATTGAACTTTAGCTAATTCTGACGTAATTATGCAAATTATGCATGTACATATATATGCGAAAAATATTCAAAAATCTGCTCCTCTGAAACCAAAGGGGCATTTTGAGCCAAACTTGGCCTGGTTGGTCCTTGGGTGGTCCCCTTTCAGAATTGTGCCGAACTACCCCACCCACCATCCAAGATGTCCGCCATTGCTAAAAATAGAAATTTCTTGAAAAGGATATTACTACTTTATTTAAAGTCAGATTGAGTTCAGATTTGGTATGTAGAACTGCAGTTATGAGCTTTTGAATATATATTACGGGTTTTTATATTGAAACTGAACTTTTGCTAATTCTGACATATTTATGCAAATCAGGCATAAATATGCGAAAAATATACAGAACATTTCTTGTCAGAAACTGGAAGCCCAATAACAAGCATTGGCTGATAAGTCCTCAAGTGGTATCCTCTCAAAATTGTGTCCTGCATACCCACCTACCATTCAAGATGGCCGTCATGCTTAAAATAGAAAATTCCTTCAAATGGCTATCACTACTTTAATTAAAGTCAGAATGTCTTCAAATTTGGTATGTGGAACTGCAGTTATTAGCTTTTAAATTAACATTTCGAATTTTTAAATGAAAATTGAACCTATGCTTATTCTGACATATTTATGCAAATTAGGCATAAATATGCCGAAAATATTCGGAACTTTTCTTGTCAGAAACTAGAAACCCAATAACAATAAAACTTTGCCAGATTAGTCCTTAGGTGGTCCCCTCTCAGAATTGTGTTGGGCATCCCCACCCACCATCCAAGATGGCCACCTTTGCTAAAATAGAAATTCCTTCAAATGGCTAAAACTACTTTATTTAAAGTCACAATGTCCTCGAATTTATCATGTAGAACTGAAGTTATGCGCTTTTAAATGAAATATAACGGGTTTTTAATGATCATTGAACTTTTGTCAGTTCTTATATATTTATGCCAATTATTTTCGCTTGAATATGCAAAAAAAATATTCAAAATCATAATTAAAATGTGCCGAATTGGTCCTTGAAAAACAGGTATTTTTTCAATAATTTCAACTGGCTGGTTTGCCAGGTGAGCGTTACAGGCTCTTTAGAGCATTTAGCTTCTCGAGCCAGTGCTTTTGCGATTTTACGCGAAAAAAAAGAAAGTAAAAAAAACCCACAATCAACAAAAATAGGAATTACAGTATATGAATTTATAGCCATAGGCAACCTAATGAATTCAATGTGTATATATTCCTGAAAATAGTATGAAAATGATGACATAGAATTGTGATGAAGGATTGTGTTACAGATTGCCCTCGTATATTGCAGCAGGAGTTCCTTTTACTCCAAGCCCTGTCACTCTAAACACAGAACCCGCTAGAGGGTACTTCTGTCTTTCCTCCTCCGAGTTTGTCGTCTTACAACAAGTTGCGTACAGCTCATCAAAATTTACACCTCCAAAACAACACGAAGTCATTCTCAATGCAGGAAACTTGATAGTCTGTAATCTTTCACCTGGAAATTTAAGTAACACGGGCGTCAGTTTCTTACAGGAGCATATATGGTTTTCTAGTTTTGTTCACCAAGAAAGATGAGGACATTAAAGAATAAAAGGAGTATCAAAGCTAGTCTGTAAAATGAATGCAAATTTTGCAATGTTATATTACTTTAATGTTTTCAGTTGTATCAAAAGATAAGTTCATTTAAACACGCAATGCTCAAGTAAATGGTTTTTTTATTCTAGAATTCTTGAAATTTAACATTTGACACAACGTGCAATAATAAGTCGACAAACCTGTTTCTGGATCAAACCGAAAAATTCTCTCTGAGAAAAATGTAGCAACCCAGAGCTTCCCCTCTGTGTCAATTGTCATTCCATCCGGAAATCCGGTGTCCGTCATTGGACCTTCTCCATAGTTGATTATTACTCTTTGATTGACTGGTCCATGCAAATATATTTCGTAGTAAAGGTAGTCATTTGAAAAGCATAACAATATCAAACAGACAAAGTATTTCGAATTTTAAGTAAGGATTGAAAATAATGGTATTATTAAAACGTTGCTCGGTTTTTTCTTTAATATGAAAGTTTTTTTTTTAAACTGAAATAGCAACAATCAAACACCCTTTTTAAGTACTTTACAAAAGCATCAAACATGGTTTTCAAACACAAACATTAACACAAAAAATAAAAACCAATTTGTATAAACATTCACAAAATATGCTCTATATTTAGCTTTATTTTGTAACCAATATATTTATCATTTGCATAACAAAAGTAAACGTGAGAATATACCACATTATTTCAAACTTAAAACATCTTTCTCTTTATTTCGACAAAATCAATGATATATAATGTATTTTGTTATCTCTCAATACTAGAATTTGATATTTAAGTACTATTCTGGTATTCAAATTTGTTTTGAATGTTTTTCATTGTGAACATAAAATTCAAACATTTTTCGAGACACAAAATGAAACAAAGTATTGTTCAAATCTACAATATTCCTGGTTAAAATCAAGACTGTACATGTGTCATACCTATGTCTCCTGTGTCAATGTTGTAATCAAAAGCATAGATGTTCCTGGGTATGGAATCTATATAATACATTGTCTTAGCATCGCTTGTCCACGCTAGGCCGTTTGATATACCAATGTTGCTTAAGTGATGACGCAATGTCCCGTCCAAGTCGAGGCAATAAAGAGATCCTTGGCGTGGCATTGTTGAGTAATCGCCGTTTTTGGGTGTAAAACCCATAGTACCTAAAATTTAAATAATATATAACACTCAGAAGATCTCTCTCTCTCTCTCTCTCTCTCTCTCTCTCTCTCTCTCTCTCTCTGTGACTATAGAAAAAATGCATATCATGAAAAATTATGAGTTGCTATTGCTATTTTTATACAATTCGTAGAAACATGTATATCGTTTCAATTTCCGAATTTTGGCTCGTGACTTAGTTGCATTGTAATACTCATTTGCTTTGCTTTCGACAAAATCAAGAGATCTGAAATAGCCAACTCAATAAGCATGCAAATGCAATGTTCAGTAATGATAACTTATATCAATGTCTCTCATTGGCCCTGATGTCGGCGTGAGGGGTTCTTACTGTGGAAAGAAACCGATGTACCCGGAGAAATCCCACATATTAGATACATCATACAATCTCAAATACCTCCCTGACAGATTCAAGGATCAAATCCGGGTCGCACTGGTGAGACACGAGTGCGCTAACCACCACACTACACAGACATTCAAAACAATATCAGTTACTGCATTCTTAAACACGCAATATGACAAAGCTTTTTTATTTCATGTTTTCAAACAATGAATGCAAAACTGAATTTCTTATAATTATCAGCTTAACACACCCACCTTATGGAATTGTAAGGTTTAATTTTAAAGTTTGCCCCTGAGGAAACGCAACAAAGAAAGAAATATAAATATATCAGTGATTAGAACAAAATAAGACAATCTTGCGTGCAACTAAAATATTTCACTAAACGAGATGTCGAGTTGCTTGTTTTGATTATAGATTTTGAGTCGTGTTTGACTATTGTGACGACGATTCAGTCCTGGATTGTTTAAAATTGGCTGTGAACTCACCACTGGTAAGACAAGAGTATACATACCTCCGTGGCGTCTGATCATATCGTTCAATTCCCCATTTTTATTATTAAACAGTATTTTATCATTGGTTTGATTTAATAATTAAAAATGACTACATAAAGTGGCAAAGGTAACGAACAGTGATCGATCTTATGATTCCTACAAGGAATGCAAAATAAGAAGCTGGGCAAATACGGATCCATGGATACATCAGAGGTGGGATACGGTACCAAGGAGGGGTAACAATCTCCTGTTGACCGGTCACACCCACCTGAGCCCTATGTCTTGATCAGGTAAACGGAGCAATTCGTATTTAAAATCAGTGTGTAAAGAACGGTCTAACATAATTTGTAGATAGGAATTTTCGTTGTTCAATAATAAGTCGGTCTCCTACATATAACAGCCTTACTATAACACAGATATGACTTTTATTTCGTACGAACCTTTTTGCGTTCTCGTCTATTTTGAGATATTCATGAATATATGAAATTGTGATCATGACTTCAAGGGTATTTAATTTCGCTTAACATATGATATTACAAATGTCAGAAATTTAAAAAAATCATTGGTGTCGTGATACAACATGCACATTGAATTTCGTAGATTTTCAATCATTTTTGCACTTGCGATTTTAAAGATACGTTTTGTGCAAACAATCGCGATATCTAAATTCACATTGAGACCTTCTCCTAAATTTGTGCTTATATTATTTACATTTACATTGTTTAGATTAGTTAGGGCCTAAGCCTTAAATCAATAAGCTTCCAAGTTTTGGGATACGGCTGTTACGGGTTATATGTATGTAAGGGAGAATGTTGTTGTGGGAGGCCATTTTTATTTGACAATGTAGCAAGATTTTCCCTTCATTAATTTAAGCTTGGGCGCCACACCATATGATTGTAATATTGTCACTGGCGTAAAACTACAGGAAATAAAGAAACAAAATGATACTCATGATTATAGATGTACTCAGCTAAAGATACGATTACTATTCTTGAGACTTGATTTACCTGCCCATACTCTGCCTTTAGGATCACACTTTCCGTCGTTGAATCTGTTGTTTAATCCATGATCTACCTCATGTAAAACGGTGACTTTCTTAGAATCCCACTCCAGATGTGCAAGAGAAAGGCCTAACCCGATGATAAATCCGCCTTTACGTGCAGGTACTATAAATCCAACTGACTTCTCTTTGGGGAAAAGAAAAACAGACTACCAGAGCAATTTAGTGCCATTATTCCTTTTGTTCATACAAAAATATTCATTCACATTTTCTTGTATATATGTAATTTATAAGCATTGTTAGATCAGTTAATATATAGAAAATATGCTTTCATGTATAATCATAAAGAGTATAGTAATTTGCTAAAGCTTACCTAAATGCAGAACTTCGTCTACTTTTGATACAGGATTCCATCTGTGAACATCATTAGCCATAATGTCCACATAGAGCAGGGTTTTCGTGACGTCATCCCAATGAGGACCTTCTCCAATAGTTTCAGCTGAATTCTTTACAGCTATTTCCACCGACATGATTCGCTGTTGTTACTGAGGGCAATGTGATGTTAACCTGAAAAGAAATAGTGACCATCTTCCTTAATAGAGCGCCTCACATTAATACATATATGGCATCTAATTCAGTCTAATGTAACACAAAAATTCAATCTTCTTTATATCAATTATTTCCTGTGAGATCTTACTACTTATTCCACCTCACTAATAAGACGAGTAGACAATAGAAAAGTACAACTGTGTAATACTTTGCATTTGATACAGTTAGCCGCTGAAACACTTAGCAAATTAAAGTTCGTCGGCGAATTTAGAAAAGTGTGTCCACCTCGGCGGCGAATATTTCGCTCCGTGTAAACGATTATCGAGAGACTATTATTTGCATGATTCAAAACTACAATTTGTTCACTATCTATATGGAAAGAAATACTGCTATTCCTTTGCTACTGCTTTCATAAAAACAAAATCATACGATTTGTAAAAACTGTCATCGTTTCAACTCTTCCGAAATCTGGAGTAGCCTACCAGAGAAAATTCATGGCTACCTGGTAGAGTTTTTGCCATCAGATCTTGTGGTCCTGGGCTCAAACCTCGGGAGAGGCAGCTGGCTTTCTCTGGTCTTAGTATGGGAAAATCCGATGTCACAGAAAGTTCGGCACGTTAAATTCCACCTCACTGTCCAATGATCCACAATGCCACAGACTGAAGTATGAAACCCTTCCCAGGCTAGCAGAGCCAAAGCCGTCTCAATTTGAGTCAAGACTTGAGTGGAGCTATGCTTAAACAACAACACAGTAACATGTGGATCCAGTTGCTCATCGGCTAGTTGAATTTAACTGAGGTTTAAGTATAACTTGGCTTTATTCCAATCCTTGGTAATGTTTAACCGATAGTTAGAATCTAATCAGTAGATGAACAAGGATGATCTGTGTGCTTTGTATAGTGACGAAACCGGAGTGACCCCAGTACTCAAACCTGGAAGAGTGGAAGAAATTTTTTTCGGGCATCAACATCTGAAGAAAAGGCTCATGTGGTGAAGATGTGCTCTTGTGTCCGCGAGCAGACAAAGTGTACACTACAGTCCTTTTCTTACCATCGAATGTAATTTAAGTTCACGCGGTAACAGAAGTTTTGTTGGTATCGAAAGCAGAAGACAACCATTCCGAATAGATGACAATAGAATTATATATATTCTTGGAGCAGTTCCTCGATGATTTTAAGGCGTTAGTGAGAACATGAACGGCCGAAGAGTGCCATATTGAACAATCGCAATTCCAGTCTGATTTCGAAGACTGGATTATGCGGGGAAGCGGTCAACGATTTTCTCTTTCTCGGCAAATGTTCGTAATGATATTTGGATGCAACGACCTTTGTTTGGTTCTACTTAGAAGAAAAGTCTCGCAAACAAAGAGTAATTGCACAGCACTCCAGGATTATCAGATTCTTCCAAAGATGTATAGCCGGTAGTCTGTGTGCCATGGAACGATACACTATACATGAATAAGACGACTGAAGTGGCTTAAAAACGGGTATGGACTGAACATCTCTGGCTTTTTCGGTGACGACGAGTTCGTTGCAGCAGAGGTATGAAGTCATTGGTCAAGACCGACAAAAGAGTCTCATATGAAATGAACTGACTTTTGTGGAAGCGACTTTCGGAAGACAACAATTAGATATTTTCTTTTAAATTATATGTAGAAGACGAATAGGCCTATTGTCGCATTAACAACCGTAAATATTTTGAATATGTTTTACACTGCTAAGAGATAGTAGCTTTCATAGTGCAGAGTTGGTGGCAAATATATCATGCTTGTAGTTGATCTCTCACGGGTCAGTCATAAAGGAGTTCTCGATGACGCCCTCCATGGATAAATCACCAAGAATTGTGATTTATAAATCTCCAGATATTTATGCTTAACTTTGAGATAATTATGCTTGTTTTTCTTGAGAATTGATAAACATTTTACTTAAATATTAGTGAGTCTCTCTATTTATGGGAGAGACTTGATAAGTATGGATTTATCTAAAGGCATACATGTAGACCTAGGCTACATGTAAAGTGGAGAATTTCAAGCCAGTTAATGGAAAAACACTATTTCGTTCTAATACAGTGTGTCAAAACTACAAAACTTGTACCAAAGCGACCGACGTCATGTAGGCTACCGGATCGTTTACAATTTACCGAAGCGGCTTTTGGTACATGATTTTCGGGCGAGTTGTCGTTCGTTGTATGCATTTTGTGTTTTGAGCTACGGTAAGATAAATGGGTCATGAGAAATCCAAATATCATTTCCCGGTCATCTTCGACTGGTACTAATCAATTAGTGTTAACTTCGGCGACATTTCGCCAGGGTGAATTTAAATTGTATGCACATCTTTGTCACAGCTATTTATTTATTTTTTTGTCTAATCACATAGGCCTACCTTATTAAATGAGCTGGAAACTTGACAAAAAGATCACAAAGAAAACTCACCTTTCGACTTTTGTTTGGACAGCCATGTGCAGCAAGCCGGCAAGGCCAACATAAGTTAAGGGGTTGTATCAAAACTACTCAGGGATTTTCTACATCAGTCTAGTTATATTTAAGGGGTTGCTACAGCCATCTTGGATTATTCACTGAAGAATGCAGTGGTCATTCGAAATTGTGCTCAATGTACCTATGAAACACCGAATGCTTGTAT
>JACSZP010001867.1:0-12365 GCA_016161895.1 Pinna nobilis
ATATATACATGTACCGTATATCCTTCGGCTAGTATAGTTATATTGAAAACAAAAAACAACTGGAAAAGAATTATTTTATTTACATCTAATAAAACTCTTAAATATTGGAATGGAGATACAAAATCTATTTCTTGTTTGGATAACCCAACAACCTGTTATCATATATTATAAATCAAACCATAGCGTATGCATTAATAATCACGCTTGCCTTGATGTATGTCATTCAAATATAAAGAATCACAAACAATAATCTGGATTTCATTGAAGAAATATGTTTTAAATATGAGCAGTACAAATATCTAGACTTCAAGAAAGATAAATAACTAATTATCTCTTATTGTCCAAAACAGTACAACCCATATTTGCTTTACATAACGGGAACAGCGGAGGGTTAATATATGTAGAAGCGCCTATCAACCTTTTCGATAAGAGCCAAAATGGACGGTTAATTCCCAGTAATCTCAATTCACTTGTACAAAAATATCAATGAAATATTAAATACCTTGCATAGATTTTGTTTCTGTATAAATAAACCGAGTGACAGTTTTCACTCTAAATAACAATATCATTTTCCATTCAATTAAACATGTTTAAATTTTTGAGTCTTTTGTTTACTTCTGTGTATTTCTGGATGGTTTCCTCTCCTTTACAAACAGATGAATCCCATTTTTAGCTCGCATCACTGCCGCAGCAATCTTAACGATCTCATGACTCCCATCCACCTCAAATGTGAACCTAAAAAAGAAATACTCAACCAGTATCTCACATTTAAGACCAATTCAAAGCTAAAAATACTTGTGTGGAATACATATTTCAAACTTCCCTGCGATATAAAACAAAATCAAAAACATCATAAGAATCAAAGTAGGCCTATCTCAATGTTCCTGTAAACAACGTCACAGATTATGAGTAGACATAAAACTATCATATTAACTGTGCGATGTCATTAAAAAAAGTATCAAGTACCCACAATGCAATATCGAAGAAAGACAACCAAAAGATAATTACTTCTTGGTAGTAGCTAGCTCTGTCCGAGATAAGTAACTAAGAAATTGCAATAGGCCTGGATCAAAATCAGGACTTAAACAAAGCTTAGTACGTAACAAAGACAGCCCCTGCTTCTTATAAGCGCTGGACACTGGTATGTATATATATATTTAATATATATTTAACTTTTGCTGCACTCACCTTCGAAGGAGAGAAACCATTATTGCCTTTTCTTCATTCATTGCAAAGTGCTGACCGATACAATTTCTGTCAAGAGATTAAAATTCATTTCAAAAGAGTAAAGAGTTATGTACCAAATGTGTAACAATACTAGCAAAAGAGATATCAGAACGATAGTTAATGTCACGACGTTGAATCAAACAAAATTAAACGATTTTGTTTCTAGTAATGTGTTAAAAGTTCAGAGTCAGCTCCGAAAAACTCATTTGTCATGGCATCAAACTCAAAAATATAAAAACTCAAAGTTTCAAAAGTAATAAATAAAAAAAAAGGACAACTTTCAAACTTTTCTTAAGACAACATCGTCTGGTGATATGTTTCGGTAAGAATCAAAATCGATGAACATGAATGATTTCCCGTTTCACGCACAACACGGAAATGGTGCAGCAAATGGAAACATCCAAGTAGCTGAACAATGGTATTTTGGGGAAAATGAGAGTGAGGAAGATACTTTTACAAGTTTACTTATTGAGCAATTTTCGTATTCTTATTCTTACACTCACCGAATCAGGTAACTCGACGCTAATGTTAATTAATGTTTGCATCAATATTTTTGTCACCATGTTAAAAGCTTGTAAACCCTACTGTCGATCTTGTTTTTAGCTAGTATTTTTTTTCGTTTCTAATCTAAATGTAAATGTATTTCTAAAGTCAAATAAAAAATCTTTTTCGTATCTTGATAACTCGACTTTTTGTGTCTCCTATATCTTTTAAACATTTATATAATATACCTGAGGCCGCCTTGGCCTAGTGGTTAGCGTGTTTGACTTTTATTCGAGAGGTCTTTGGTCCGACCCCAAGTCATGTCACGGATTGTTGTCCCCGGCTTTCGGGTGAGACAAGAAACCGAGGTCCCATTTCACAACAGGTGTAGGCCAGCCCCCCGTCCCCCCCTGCTCTAAGACCATATGTGCTGAGCATACGGTGATGTATTCAAATAAGTTGAAGGTTCTTGAATGGGAAGTTAAACAGCAATATAACACCACCACCAACATATTATACCTTGGTCCCGCCGAAAATGGTACATATGCAAAACTGTTCATGTCTCTGATGTTATCTTTGGAAAATCTTTCCGGTATGTATTCTTCCGGATTTTCCCACACAACTGGATTAGTGTGGAGTATATAGATTGCCATGGATATCAATGTTCCCGTGGGAATGGAGTATCCGTCTATATCTACGGTTTTACTTGTCTGGCGACCAATAAACGGGACAGGTGAATGTAGACGCATAGCTTCTTTGATGCACTGTGTCAGGAACTCAAATTGGTTCAGATCCTCCCTAGGGTAAGAAATATACAATTAATGTATTATGCAATTGCTGATTGGGTCTGAGACGGACAAAATTCGCGTCGAATGATAGTCACGACCTAAGGTACAAACAAAATTGCTGTTGTCCTCAGCTTCAGTCAATAATTGCTTTATCATATAAAACAATATATCTTGTATAATTTTCCAAAATCCCTTCATGTTTGAGCGCAAAGTTGCCTTGAGAAAATGTCCACAGTTTCGTTATTGAACCCTAATGAATCATTCATGCATGCATCAGTGTTCGCTTAATGTTCGTTTAGTATTCTCGAGGGATCTCTGAAAAAAAAAAATTCATTCTTTCGGTCTATCAATATTCCAACTCGCTATCCCTCATCGTAACTCCGCCAGCAAAACGAGCTTATGTTGTCATTATTTGCACCAGAATCAGATGGTAGACACAAAATTATTCAGGGTCACCGCGGCATTTGAAAAGTCGGTTAATACAAATAAATTTTGACAACATTGCGACTCTTTCTTGAAATATTTTATATTGTGTCGCCATTCTAGTAAGAATACTCCTTTTGTGCTAAAGGAGGTCTCGACCTTGAATCTAGACAGGGACAAACCAAACTTATCAACATACACATGAATTTCAATAGAAAAACGCTTGCCATTTTTATCAAGTTTTACGGGTTTTTTTTTGTTAGGACTTAATAAAGCAAGGCCTCGTGTCAAAGTTGGTGTCGTCTCAACAAAGAAACCCCAATACTAATCGGATTTGGGTATTTTCCCACATTTGAAGACATTCATTTGAATACCGTGTAAAATCTACCTAGGTAAAAAAAAAATCGTGAATTGGACGATAAAGAATAATACAACATCTTTAATATACTAGATACAGGGTTATTTTCACCCGAATTGTTTTCGCCATAATGCATTTGCAAACAGTTTTGCCCCATTTTTTATATATTTTCTAAGACTCGTCATGATTCTATTGTAGGAAAATATTTGTTTTTAATTCGCCTTGATTTGAATTCGCCCAATGACGACCAGGGCGAAAATAAGACTGGGGCGAAAATACCCTTGTAGACAGTATATCGCAATGCAAAGATACCGATATAGAACAGTGTGAGGTGATTCTGGTTGAACAATTTTACTTGCATGGCTAAGTATATTCATAAAAAAATTAAATATCAACAGAATCTCAGACCAATGCTTCTATTGCACTATCTATATGATTAGCAATTATCCGCATTTCAGTCAAATACATTGGTCACTCACCAAGTCAGTTCATCAGACCCTTTCCTTTCGAAAACAGCATCGATTTCTGCTTGGCATTTTTCTTGGAAATGTGGATGTTTAGCCAGGGAATAGAGAATCCATGATAATGCACTTGCGGTTGTGTCATGACCTTAAATAACAACAAAAATAGACCACTTAATGTCTGTTTGATGGGCATATGATGCAGTAACTTGCGTCCGTTCGTCAATAGTGCCAATGCATGCCACGGAAATATGACTGCCAAATTTAGTAAGTAAATAAATATACATGTAGTTAGTAAATGATTCCAAATGATTTAAAAAAGGCAGTACTTTTTACTTTCCACTTCAAAGACAGAAACTTGAAAAAATAGGACTCGGAAGTTCAAATACTCAAACTCAGTACGGTTATGGAATGTAACATAAAGGATTAGATAAAGTTGTAAATTACTTAGACTAGATTTGTTTTATGTGTATGTGCGCGTGTGTTTATCTTCTCTGATTAAAACGTACGGTCGTATCAAATGTGAGACTGGAGTCGGAAAGGTGCTTTATCGAACATGAATACAAATTTTCAAAATAATACACAAGACCTAGTGTACAATATTTGAGAAGGATGTTCAAAGTATGTTGTCGCGAACGAGACAAATCAGTTTAAAATCTTTAAAGCATATACATGTGTAATTTGAAATGAAAATTAACCATTTATCATAAATGTTAAAATAAAATTAGATCATATAGACCTTCAAATAAAAATGTGTCCACTTCTGCCCTTATGTCTGTTTTAGACATCCCCTCGCCGTTTTCGTCTCTTGCTTGTAGTAAAACGTCAAGGAAATCAAGGTACTTTCTGTTCGATATATCTTCCTTTTTCTGAAATTTACAAGATAAAAATACATTTCTTGTTTTAAGCCATGGCAGTTGACATTATAAACATAATTGAAATCGATAAAAATACATTTCTGGCTAATTAGACAAAACAGTTGACATTGTAGATAAACAGGACTGAAATCGACAAAAATAAATAAATGTCTTAAGCCAATATAATCTTTGTGATGAAAATCCAGGGCCAGGACTGGTCTCATTTGGTCAGTTTATATCAACGAGGTTGTCTTCTAAGGTAAACAAGACAAGCGGAGATTTTGCAAAATGAACATTGACAGGCCTTCCAGGTCGGGGGTCATCATAAAGACTCTTTCGACTGCAATAAAATTTCGCCACTCACCTTTTCACTTTAGCATATGAACGGTATCTTTCCCTAGTGTTGTTACCATATTGTTATGGATATCCTTAGGTACAAAACCAGGGGCCTCCGTGGCCGAGTGGTTAGCGTGTTCGACTTCGAGCCGAGGGGCCCAGGGTTCGATTCCCGCAGGCGCCACTCCGCGGTTGGCCGTCCCTGTCTTTCGGATGAGACAGTAAAAACCGAGGGCCCGTGTCACAGTAGGTGTTGGCACGTTAAAAAACACTCTCTCCTCTACGGCCAGCAGTGCCGAGCACAGGCAAAATTTGTCGCCCTTCACCGGCAATCGGTGACGTCTCCATATGAGTGAAATACTCTTGGGTGGGATGTTAAACAACAACGCAACAACAGGTACAAAATCTTTTGTATGCACATATCACTGCCCTTTCATCGATTTTGCAAGAAACATATTAATGTCAAGCTAGTGTATTAAGCGATATTTTTTTCACTTTTGTGATCAAGTGCTTTAGCGTAAATACGCAAAATTAAAAGAAAATGCGTATTTAACCTCGAACCCTTTCACATAAAACCAGAAATGCATACAAGCGATATACGTATGAAAAATCGATATAGACATCAATCTGTCCACTTGTGTATGTTCATAGACTATAAAATATTCGACAATAACGTAATAACTATATATCACTATACCTAACATATTGAATTACTGATCGCCAATAAAAACACACTAGGAATAGTCGATTTCGTTATAATCGGGGCCTCCGCGGCCAAGTGGTTAACGTGTTCGACTTCGAATCGAAGTGTCCGAGGTTCGATTCCCGCAGCGCCACTACGCGGTTGGCCGTCCCTGTCTTTCGGAGGAGACAGTAAAAACCGAGGTCCCGTGTCACAATTGGTGTTGGCACATTAAAGAACCCTACCTGCTCTACGGCCAGCTGTGCCGAGCACAGGCAATATTTGTTGTCCTTCATCGGCACGGTGATGTCTCCATACGAGTGAAATATTTTTGAGTGGGACGTTAATATAAAAACGCAACGCAACGATATAATGGGGTTCGAGTATATGTGTAAATTGATATTATTAGCATCTAACCAATGCCTCTCGTCTTCTCTCAATTACAGTGTCCGACACGTTATGTAGGTAGTCACAATTCTTTCGGAATTCTTTCCCCTTTTGTGTCATGTAAAACAAAGTTTCAGCGTGCAGCCAGAAATTCCTATAAAACATAAACCTTAATCAAATCCATTGGCGAAAACCAACACGGTTGCCTGGATAACATCTTTGTTAACAAATTTATCCTAGAGTATTTTTCGGTATATCAATGCAAAAAATGATTAGGTAAACCAAACAACTTAAAGGTGTTATTCAACAGACTTCTTTAAAAATCTATCGACATGGATCATTTGGCTAATGTGGGGTGCTAACAGGACGCCTGACTCCACCAGCTGTTATGAGATGCGTAGTTGTTCTACATGGGGAGACAGTTACCATGCCTAACTTTTCTTACTCTCTAGCGTGAGGAGAGTCATATAGTCATATCATTGTATTTTTACAGTTACGGTACTTTGAAATATTTCAAGGATGTAAACACTGTTTTTGGGACATTAACCACAGTGCGTATTATGACGTAATGTTATCTTCATGACGTTACGTCATTTATGTTGCTTAATATACTTTTTAATGACGTATATACTTATCATACGCATTTAGGAAAAGTTAATGTCATGACGGATTTATCCGTCATACACAATGAAGTGGTTAACGAACGAACGTTCAGAATGTTTAGTCTCTCATTTCTGGTCAAACCAGGTTTGAGCCCTGCTTGACATTAAGTTCATTAGATGAGAAAGTTTGTCAGATTTCTTAATAAAAACGGGCCACCACTATGTGGCCGCAAGATTGACAAGTGTGGTGATAAACAGATAACGAACAGAAATAAACACCAAGATGGAAAATACATGAATGAATAAACAAAACAAAACAAAATCCGTGTAATACTTAATCACTTCCATTCTATTTCCCTTTTTCGTTCACGGTAGACCTAAGCCATTCGATTAATTATTTTCTATTATAATCAACTAACGTTTGTTTGCTGCACGTTTCATATATGTGCTATATCTCCATAGTGATATGCATTGAAAGTGCATTATAAATATGGAAAAACAATGACAATGCAATCTCCATGACAAACTATTTATCTGACCTAGATTATTATAATAAAAATGAAATGATTGGACACAGCTTTGGTCTCTGACTAAATGAGAGGCATTCTGCATTATGTGAATAGTGCAATTGACTTCAAAACACGTAAGAATGACAATGGACAACATTTATGTTCATTACTTTGAAAATACAGTACACGAGTTCAGTCAGCATCACATTTTGTAAATTGCCGATTCAAACATGTTTACACATCTGACTGATATTCATCGATATGAGTGTTTTACCTCAGAAAAAATATATTTCATTTTCATTTCCAAATCGAAGTTAAGCTTACCGAATTCTATATCCCGCCGCCAGTGTTACGTCATTTACTGCATTGATATACGGGTGCTTCTTTTCGCTGAAATTAATAAAATACATTATTACATGGCAGTAAAAGCAGAATTTTGCTCTTTTTGGTTCAGTGGTACCCATGGTCCATGTTTCGAGCCTCTGCGCAGCACGGTTGATTTTTTTCGCGTTTTAGTCATTGGAAAGGGTAGATATAACGAACAACTATCAATTTGATAATGCCTCTAAGAAATACAAAATAAAGAGCTGGGCAAACGCGGACCCCTGGACACACAAGAGGATCAGGTATCTGGGATGAGTAAGCATTCCTTGTCGACAGATCACACTCCTCATGAGTCCTATGTCTTGATCATGTAAACGGAGTGGTCCGTAGTAAAAATCAGTGTGAACAGAACGCGTATGAAACACGTCAGATTGTATTCGACCCACTGACAAGTTGTATAGGCAAACAAGACAATTATACCGACCGCAGAATCCCTGTAACATCGGCTTTTTTATCAGTGGCCTGCCCTGATTAAAAAACTGATAATACACTGAAAAGGGGAATCTGAAGCAGAGTTTTGGCTGAGGCTATTGACTTTTTCCCGGTGTTATGGATTAGGCAGTAAAAAAAATAAGATCCCGTGTCATTGTAGGTATCGCCATGTTTAGAATTCTCTACCCATTGGTCCAAAGACCAAAGCACAAACTAAGAAATAATACACTTTCACCGGCATGGGTGACGCCTTCATATTGGTGAAAAGTTATCCTTTGAATTCATCAACAACAGCTCAACGGCAATTAGTACAAACACAATGTCCAATCCCTTCTGAGATAAATCGTAAAGCCACTGCTCCAAACACTAAAATATTCCAATTCAATTTTTAATTTACTTTTCGTGGTCTCAGGAAACCTGTAGCATGTCGATTATAAGGCCAATATTATAATGGATGTATCTTTTAATAAATAACTTTTTAAACTCATTGATATCATTAATGTGTTTTGCTTAATGATCAGCATTCAATGGGATAATAAGAAATAGGCAGTCAGTGTTTAATAGATAGATTGAGCACTATTTTAAATAGCCACTGCATTCTTCAGTGAATAATTCAAGATGGCTGTAGCAACACCCTGATGGGAGCATGAACCTAATTGGGCTGACAAACAAATTTGATAAACTGCGAGGCGGTTGATTTTCCCTTTTCTTCGGATGAGGCAGTTGAAATACCGAGGCACCTGTCACAGTTGGCGTCGGTACGTTGAAGAACCCTTCCTACTCTAAGGTTCTGAGTATCAAGCATTATCCAAATTTGTCGCCTATCACCTGCAAATGGTGCCGTCTCCATATAAGTAAAAGATTACAGATTAGGAGGTCGCTGAACAGCAATTTATCTAAACAACCAATCTATTGATGGCTATCAAAACTGCATAGTATTATCTTTCGATAACTGGATGCAAAGTTATAAAGGATCACAGCAATGGAGTCACGAATGGAATGACAAAATGATCTATCTTGGACCTCCGCCAACATAGCGGCGGGCCCAGGTTATATCAAAAAGTAAAATAAGTATACACTTTTACCTGCTGGCTTGACAGTCAGTTTCGTAGGAAAAAGCACAGCGTAAAATGACATCTAATGTGCACAGACTGACAATGCTGAAGGCTTCAAAACTCTTGCCACTGTCTGCGTACTCGCCAATGTTTCTCTGTTCAAATAACAATGAAAATATAGATATACCTATCATTTACCCTGCAGTACAGAGGAAAGAATATGTAGACTTTAACACTTATTGACATCTAGATGACTACTGGCATACAGAACTAAACACTGTTTCCGCGCATCTATCTAGTTCTAGCGTAGCTGTCAAAAAAAAAAAAATTCAGATCCAGTGAAAAAGTTGCACCGAAGTAAGAAGAAGTAGAGTTTATCAAAATTTAAGAATTTTTTGTTTCAAATATGAAGAGGTATTTTCGTTTACTAGAGTGCCACGTATACTAAACTAGTTACAATCATTTTGTACGTATTTTGTTATTGCGCCAACAATGCAGAAACAATACTTTCTGTTTGTCAAGATTTATCGAAACCCTACTTTGTTACAGGATGTAAAGTCAGAAACTTCGGCAATACGGAAATATCTGAGCATTAATCGTCTTGCAAATATTCTTTAGAAGTTTAAAGACTTAAGTGACGTGAAATGTGACGTCAGAATTGAATCTTTTATTCATTTCTCTGTAAACATGTTGGAAAAACTGGATATTGGTAGGGGTTTAAGTCTTGTTAAGGGCGATTCACTCTTCTGATTTTTTTTATCTGTTTAAACTGACATCTCGTGTCACAGTTATTACGTTTAAGGGCACGTTGCCGAGTTACGTATTCCCCAACACTCTAACATAAAAAAGTAACAAATCTTTAGGATAATAATAAATATTATTGGAAAGTAAAATATATATTGTTAACTTCTTTTATAGTGCTTTGCACAATACTGGACAATCTTTCAAGCAAAATTATGGTGGCAGCTATTTTTCTTGGACATTGCATAACCCTACAATTGGGCACACAATCTCATGGTGGGTCATATATTCATATGCAGGGGTAAGCTTTTTAATCCAAGACTTCCGTCATTTTGAATATTTAGGTTAAAACCAACGGTAGTCTTATTCCAATATGATCATTTTTTGCTAAGGGGTTCAGATCAAAATATTTCAAAGAAGCTAAAGAAAAAATAAAGGGAGAGAGTCTCTATCAAATATAGACAACCGTCGGGTTCGTTGAAGCATTCGACATGTGCGAAAACTTGTGGCCATAAAAAGCATCTGTTAATTCGTCAAGTCTCTAATCTTGCTTTGATAAGTGCGCCAACATGCCCGGCATATATTTGTATTGAAGTTTTTTTGCCAGAATTCGTTGACGCCTCGATAAAATGAAACAATAGATAATAAACATGAGACAAAAAAACAAACAAGAACAACAAAGACATAAACATACCGCCAAGAGTTCGGCACACTGGTTGTAAACTTTTATGTATGGTTTGAGGATGTCAAAGTGAAACGCCGGTGTGATAAGTCTCCTAGAGCGTGCCCACTTTTTCCCTCCCGACAAAAGTAAGCCATCTCCAAGCCACGGTCGAAAAAATTCATAACCTCCGGCAATACCTACAGGTTTAGGATCTGTAACATAAAATGAAATGTATGACAAATTGAGAATCAAAGATGAACACAGCGAGGACGTGGGTCACACACCTCCCGAGATTCTGAAAAAAAAACTCCATGATTATCAGATGCATGCTATAAGAATGATACTTTATTATTATAAGAAGCATGCTATATGAAGTATACTTCATTATCAGAGTTATATTCAATATTAAGAATCAAAAACCTACGTCCTGAAGATCAAATAAAATCATATCCGTTATGATTATTTTTCCTTGCAAAAAAAATTTGGACGGCGACCGTCGCTACTGTCGCCCCAGCATCGAAAACCTGGTACAATTATAATGATTATAAAATTTTGAATTTGAATTTGGAGGATAAGGTTAACAGTAAATCAAAATCTAATTATAAATTCGAACCAGTGTCGCCGGTAAAGTGACAAATACTTACCAGCTCCCTTTAGTATAATTTTCATCGTGTCTGGATGTGTCAATATTAATGTCGGTCTCCATGGTTCTAACCACTGAATATGAAACCTTGGAAAAGTTTTGACAAAATTCTTGAAATATCTCAGTCGCTTCTGTGCTCCATCTGGTCCTAAGTACTGCAATAACAAGAACGGTTTATCTTACAATACGGTAGTGTTGAGATTGTAGCTCTTCTGCTTTAGGAGGCATATTTGGACGCTGCATAAAGAGGGTGGGGCTGTTTTCCAAAGGAAGCAGAAGGTATAACATTACTACACTGAAACGTATAGCATTTAAATCAGGGCGGAAAAAAAAATAAAATTCGGTGTTTATTAGGTGTAGATGCTGAGGCATATTTTTTTTTATAACGCTCATGTGAGTTATATTCTATTAACAATACTGATATACAGATATACGCGTTTTTATCTGACGAGAACAGTCCCACATCCCTGTTCAATTTGTTAGCTAATCGCGTCTTCACGCTGAAGAGTTCTACAAAGGGACAGTATTGACCTGTCAGAGGTAAGAGTGACCCATTGGTTGAAGTGTTTTTCTTCTGATCGTGAGCTCGTAGTTTCTACTCCGCGTCATGGTGCGTTTAGCTTCCCATGTCCTTAAGATGAGATAGTTAAAACCAAGGCCTCGTATCTGAGTAGGTATCGGTACGATAAAGAACCCTCTCTTCTCTACGGCCGTAAGTGCTGAGGGTAGGTACACGGAGCCATCTGCATATAAGTAAAATACTCTTCAGTTGGGCGTTAAGCTAAAACACGACCAACCAACTAAGTATAAGTGGTTATTACAGACAGCGTCTGAAAGTCATAAAACAGTGTTAAATGCAATCATATGTAACAAATTTCTAATGTCACGCGCACAGACGTCCCCACACGCATTGTTCGCTATGTGTTATCAATTAAAATCTCTGAGCGAGATGATTTAGAAAGTCGACTTGCCGAAAAGGAAATCATCTTTAAATAATTCGAGTTTACCGAGCATGGCGCATTAGAATGTATGAACAGGAAATACACAATCAAATACCGGATTTTGTTTTAGCTGGCAGTAGGCCTATTATGACAATGAAATTGATGTTAGGTATACATGTATATCAATATATATATATGTACATGTATATCACAATAAAAAAGAAATTGTCTGTTCCTGTATCGTTTGCAAATACGCAGTTTTCACCCGGAGGGAAGCTGGCCCATGAAATGAGAGTTTAGGGGTTGGAGTCTCGGCTGGCATCATGCGCGGATCCAGGATTGTTTTTCCTAGGGGGTCCAACTTTGCCAAAGGGGGGGGGGGGGGGGGGGGG
>JACSZP010001872.1:0-25044 GCA_016161895.1 Pinna nobilis
ACATGGTGAAATAATGTCCCTCGGCCTAAGCCATTCGGAGACAAGACCTATATATATATTCCATTAATCTATTTCCTTAATAAGCAGAAAACATTTGCATGGATCTAAATCTCTTTTTTATTATCAAATAATGAATGAGCAACACAACATCTTTTCAAGACAATTATAAATTGTGCAAGTGCATAAATATCAAGATTTACAAACATGGAGGCACCATCCATCAAGCAAACTGCATGAACTTTAGAGCTTTTAATGCTTAAATCATTTGGTTAACGCAAGACTTATCCAGATCTAAGGCTTATAATTAACATCACCACCGACTCTTCAACGCTCCATTTAAGAAAGGAAAGTAATACCGTAGAGGCTTCAACCGATTAATAATACTTGAAGTATGCAACGGAATTTACACCTTAAGCTCATTCTTTGCTGCTTCTGAATTCATCGAAATAATCATTAGTTCTTATGGATAAAGTTCAATTAACTTTATAGTTATTTTCGTGATAATTATTTTGTTCTTTATAGAAAGCACGTTTTACGTAATCATACGTTTCAGCAATAATAGTACCGGTACATACTCTTAATTTGCGATAGCCAAACTAAGTCATACTTAATCTTACCGTTTTTGATTTTTTCCCAACATAATAGCATGTTTAAGTTGATATGATATTACATGTATCTCCGTTTTTAAGGAACTCCCTTCTCATGACTCAATATACATTTTATAATTTTGTAAATGCTTAGACCAGTCATTGACTTGAACATTTTTGTTTTCGAAGTTGTCTAATAAATCATGTCATGTTATTCACTGTCAATGTTCCTGGCAAATTATTCAAAGGTCGGATGCTTATGATATGCAATATCAGTCTGAAGAATAGGTAATAAGATAAGTCTTGCGTTAAATAGTAAAAAAGAAAAGAATAATACTTATAATTTACATTGTACCTCATTAACATAGTTTTGTCTCACTTGAGTAAATTTATGCCCGGTATCTCGTTGACATGACGATTTACTAGCTACTTGAAATAAACCCTGTGTTTTGAAAGGTTGAACAATAGGCTACTTAAGCAATCCAAACTAAGCATATGTAGCCTAGACATGTAGAAAGACTCAAACAGTGGAATATTCAGCTATAGGGACATCAAAATTTATTTATTTTTATTGAAGTTAAATAGCTAACATACTGCTGTGAACTTTTATGTAAAACATGTAGAATGTGTCTCCAATGAAACCGAACTAATAGAGAATCATTTAAATCGGTTTCATGTGAAACTTCATTTCAAACGCATCACCATAGTGACCAGATTCAATCTGAATGCGACTTCACACATACACCGCAATTGCCTATGTGAAACAAATCGGTCGCGGTGCATCTCGTTTTGGACGGCAAACGGTATCCCAGATGAATTCGAAACTAGTCCGTCGTACTTTGAACCCTAAAGCATTTGTCACCTGTCTTTTACTGTCGTGCCTACGGCAGCCCAGATGACAACATTCATTTGATAACAGATCTAAAGTTAAGAGTTGTCTAGTTGACAATAAACAAATCACTAGATTAGATGTCCCTAGTCGATCGGCCACGCCCACAGTCAGTCTCAGACTTCCGGTGACGTTTCAAACTACATGGAAGTATGGCGTCAGTTTCCACTGCCCCGCACTTTACTTTGTTACATACTAAAACTCGCTCTAGAGTAATTCTGTTCAGCAAACGTAAGTTTATAGGAAGGTCCTCTTACAGTACCTCTGGTAAATTTAAATTAAATAAGAGTAGATTAAATCCATATCACATGCAATTGTTGTAAATAGCCGTTTTAAGTCAATAGCAATCGATACTTAAGAAAAAACCTTGTATATAGTAGTAACTTTCAAACATGCAATCTGGAAATAATTTCAACATATGAAGACTCATCTTTCACTGCACCATCTGCATGTTTGCGTGAAAAGAGTAAACATGAATTAGGAAAGATTGGAACATTATTTGAAGTTGAGAAGACAAGATCTATCTGTTCGTACGTGAAAAGTATGCAGAGGTAATAAGAAAGTATTTGAAAGACATGATGTAGAAACATAAAAAAAAATTTAGAAAGTTAACATATAAATACATATAAATAGAAGATATATACAAAATTGGATTGTTGTCTGTATAACTTATTTCAGTCCTTTAATGGGTCAGTTGCCCTGTAATATTACATACGGTTGACTTGGTGAGGCCTCACACTAGCAACACTAAGTCACGTCCTTTGTCGTACCAATTTATCACACAATATAAATGCATGTAAAAAAACGGTAAATGGCGGTAAACTAGACCTAGACGTCTTTCAGTCGGTACTTGTTTCAATTACTTGTGTTCTATTTATTTCAGACGTTTGAAAGCTATCTGTAATCAGTATTCATTTTCTTCATTCAATCTGTCTATGTTTTTCCTGAACATTATCGAAGAGTATTGACAAAGTAATATTACATGCTGAGGAGGAGGCGCGATGAATGCTATCTTTTAAAAAAGAATATCCTTTATATTTTAAAAGTACAACAATGATTAACCACGAGAATCTAATATATGTGCTAAAATGCAAACTAAAATATCAGTCAATAAGGATGGTCCTCTATTCAGAGAAGTAGTTTTATTACTGCTATTATATTTTGTTAAAGGCATTCGTTGATTTACTTCGCCAAGTAGATTTGTTAAGAATAATGTCAACTAAAGTTTTAATCAAATATACAAGCACACCGTTATTTTACACCATTCTGTAGAATTGCCTACTTTGTGATTTACATATAGGCTTAAGTACCCATAAGACAATGTGTTTTATGTGAAGATCTTGAATCTTTTCAAGAAGTAAATGAACATTTGTTCTTTTTCTGACAGATGTAGGATATTTTCTGTACCACCCATATGTGCATTTAAATCATATTACTTCGCGCCTTCAATTTATCTACGCATTGGGAGAGTCTTAGTTCAATTGTCTGGGTATAATATTATTATTTCCGCTATTCGAATAATGTTAAAGAGAGAGAAGCATATGAATGGGGGAAATTATTTTCTGTGAACATCCGCTTAAAACTCTACAGGGTTTGCCGGTTACAGTTCTTCATATTTAGACCGTCATCCTTTATTAGTACCCAGGTTTTTTGTCATGTTTAAATATCAACATGTCTGTACAATAAAAACTTGGAAAGCTTTAATATTTTTTTCATTTGCATACAATGTGGTTTTGATATACCGTGCGGAGAAAATGTGTTTTAATTTTTCTTTACTATGAAATCTAATAGACTAGTTATGGATAATTATGACATAAACCTGCTAATGAATGACATCCTCATAAAAACAGCAATAAATGACTACGTCATGAACTAAGCAGTAAATTACGACGTCATAAACATGATAGTAAATTACTTTAAGAGGAACATGTAAGTGTTCAACATAAATTTAATTGCTCGTTTGAGGGTTTATTCGAACCACGAATGTTTGACATATATCTTACGGTAGATTTTTTGTTCTTTGATGTACAAGTTATTGTATGTGTGTGCACAAAAATAACCACCTATCCTCGATTTCATAAATAGAGTAATTGGGACAATGGTTTTTTTTCAATGGCATTAAAATAGATTTTGTATGACATTTGTCGGGATCTACGATATGCCTTTATTATCGTTCATCAAGGGCTTCACTTTTTAATTGAGAAGGATTACAACTAACAAATCTGAGGCCTCCTTTATCTTTTATCCTTCCTTTGTTTCACTAGAAAAATAGAAAAGACCATGTCATGTGGTCAAAGTGTGCCTATGTACTAACTATTCGTCAAAATAAAATGAACATGACGATGAGACGTGTTTGGCTTCATACAAAACTTGTAGTTGCAGGATCATTTGTTCTATTCTGGCCGCCATCATGTGCCGATGGAGGGCGACAAATTCTGCCTATAGTCGGCATTTATGACCTTAGAGTAGTGATGGCGATTATCTGACAATGTCTTGATGTCTGACAGAAATTTACTGCCAACATTATTTCGATCAAACATAAGTAAAAATATGCTTGATTTGTGTTCAGTTTTTGAATCATACTCCACAAATTCTGTCTATTCCGACACAATATGTCAATATAATGACAAAGAAATCTTACTAGTCTTGTCGATGTCGAGTTTTCTTGTCATCATACTATATGCATTGCATAATATACTGAATTACCTAACGAAATGGTCAAAATAGATTGAAAAGCCAGCAAAAGGAAGTGGTAATAAACGCAGAAGCTTCCTGTGATATTTTGGGGTGATGAAAGATTAAGGATTAATATTAGTACAGTATATAGAAAGTATAAGTCACACTGCTTAACTTTATTGAAATTTTGTCATTTTTCAAAAAGTGGCAAAAGGTACATCATGGAATACAAGCAATATCTGAAGTGTTCTTTTATCTTAATTGTATTACACTTAGCCCAGGGTTTAATATGCAGATACTATAATTACTATACAATTTAGCATTCAGTACCTGCGAGGAATCTTTATTTCCTAAAATTACATCATTTGTATATCAAACAGTTCTGCTTAGATGTACGTGGTATTTTTTTTATCTTCGAGGCCATACAGATATTCGGGTTTAGGCCTTTTTATCACAATGTGTTTATTTTTTTCGTGGGGGGGGGGGGGCGGCTCAACCTTATGACATATAGCGTTCTGGTCAACTTTCATTATGTAATGGATCATGAGAAAGAAAAAAGACAGCTTATGATAACATATATGATTCCAAGCTATCTTTTGACTTTCTTTTCCTCATACCTAAAAAATATATATTTATGATAAACACACTAAGGTAAATACATATAGCAGTTTTAAAATCAATTGAATAACAAAAAGAAATATCGTCGTCATTGCGAAACCGTTTTGTTTGTTTTTTTTTTTTTTTTTTTTTTTTTTATTTTGTTTTTTTTGTGATATTTTCCTCATGATATTACTTTACTTTAAGAAAAGCAAGCCGTTTCTAAGATATTTACGGCTTACTTTCATCATTGTTAACTTATTGTGTATTTTTTATCGGAAGCGGCTTTCGTCGTCACGAGGAATTATGACAAAACCTATTTCATAATCAGAAAGCTTACTTAGTCATCAGCTTATTTTGCCTTTGAACGAATGATTTATATACCTTGACTACAAGCAGATTTCGTTATGTATTGCTTCAATTGTTTTATGGGCAGTAAATGGCTGGAGACCCTTTAAATTACTCTTAAACCATCCGTTTGATGTAATCAGCTTTCACACCTTCCCACCATTGAAGAAAGTAAAATAAGGATTGGGTTTGCATGCTTTATTTCATTTTATATGAAATGACAGATACGTAGTGATGATAATTACATGAGACAATGAACAAGTCCTGAATACTGTACCAACATGATCATCTGAATTACAGAGGTGGGACCAGGTTGTTGTTGTTGTTGTATTGTTGTTTAACGTCCCTCTCAAGAATATTTCACTCATATGGAGACGTCACCGTGTGCCGGTGAAGGGCGACAGATTTTGCCTATGCTCGGCACTTATGGCCGTAGAGCAGGGAGGGTTCTTCAACGTGCCAACACCTACTGTGACATGGGGCATCGATTTTTACTGTCTCATCCGAAAGACAGGGACGGCCAACCGTGGAGTGGCGCTACGTAGATTCGAACCCCGGACCCTCCGATTCGAAGTCGAACACGCTAACCACTCGGCCACGGAGGCCCCGGGATCAGATGTCATAGAGTAGTAAGCATGTTGAGTAGTGACAACCGCCAATCTTCCGCAGTCAGAGTCAAATGATATAAGTAAAGAATGAGTCCCATAATCGGTAAGTATAAATCAACAACCACAAGGGAGTAAATATTTATTGTGTGAAACGTTGTAACGGCAAACAAGGTCACTTTATCTACCGTTAATTTTACGAAAAGCCTAAAGTGATATTTACTTCTTATATTTTTATTTGGATGCGTATCGACAATTTAACATAGGCCTATGCATGTGTTTTCAATCTAAACTAACTAAATCGGATGTGTATTCTGCACCAATAACATTGAATAACATTTATCTTAATGAGTTAGCCGGTGTCAGTTCCCTTCTTTACAAATAGAGTTGACTGATAAGACTTCTATCTGGGACAGTATTTAATCAAATAGATGACGCATTTGTTAGCTTTTATTTTGGCCATGGTTTCTCGATTTAAAATTTTTAACGCCAAATTACAGTCGAGACTACCTTAGTGACTCCCTGTATTAAGTGACTCCCTGTCTTATGTGATCATTCTGAAGTCGGCCGCCAACAACATTTAACTATANNCTTCTTTATAAACCAAGTGTCTGCTAGACTCTTTTATTTAATAAGATATGTCGCAAATGTGCACTGTATGAAGTGCCATGGCAAATTTGGAATTTTCTGGGGTAATTGACCGAATTCTGTGGACAGCAAAATTGTATTGTGTATTTTATAACATATTCGGATTTTCGAATAATCAATTGACCGCATATTTTGTAGTCTCACTGCACTTGTATTTAATTAGCATGTTCTCTTTCATAGATGACGCAGTTCTATCGCCGATGCTATAACGGAATAATTTAGCCTCCAAGTGTTTCCTTTGAATGTAGCTATCTGCTTATGTCGGTATTTCAATTGATTCATTTTGTATCGCAGGTAAATAGAATCCAAGTATGACAATGCCAAAGGAAATTTCACAGTTCAAAACCAAGGCATATTTACAGAAATACACAGTATAGATTTACGCACTCATGGGAAATTAAGTGAAAATTTAAACAAATAGTATTACGTAATTTGTGAGAAAGTGTGAATTAGCTATAGTCAGATTTGAATCATGTTTCTAGATAGTTTTGAGCAAGAAAAGATAAACACGAGGTTCATGCGCCTTTCACTTATATCTATATTTAGATTTTTAAAATGATATTTTTGTTAATTTTGTAGAATCCTGGAATAAATTTTCCTGGGAAAAATTATAGGAAATCTTATTTTTATTGAAATAATACTCTACGGGCAAACTTACAAGTGTAGCAAGAGATAATAAAAAATATAAACTTCAAGATGTTTTCGAACTCAATTTGTCTCCTATGCGGACTCGATTTTATTTTTTAATTTTTGTAACATGAAAGTATTGAAATGAAGACTTGTATGTCAGATCGTCCCAGTAGATCCACTTGATAAAACAGACATAAAAGGGATATACTTATTCAAAACAACTATGTAAAACATACTTTAAGAGTACAAAATGTTCAATAGTTTTATTGTTGATTACGTAATATTACGACTGAAATACTCAGTAGAAGCAAATAAAATTCGACGTATTGCTCAAATGGATCAGATTTTCATTTTATTCATTCCAGTACCTGTTACAGAAATAAGCCTACATACAGACTTGGAGCATTGCATATCATTTTGATGTTGGAATTTTCAGTTTGATGTTTATCAATGCCAAGTAATAAGAATGAGATCCACGTTTCACAATCGATAAAACACAATGTGGGTTTACTTTAAATCTACCAGGTGCATACATATGTTGATCTAGTCGCGGAAACAAAAGCTTTTCTGAAAAAGAACGCAATAGATTTGGATGTAATAGTGCAATTTTCATACTTTAAAGAATATTCAGGCACCTTGTGACCTCGTTATGGATACCATTACCTTATGCACATTGTTTGCTGATCTGGAAAGCTAATTTCTCTCTCACTTTTGATATTGCCGTACTAAAAAAAACTTGTTGGTTTATCTGCCTGTATCAGACTAAATATTTCATATTTCATTTTCCTATTACGTATTAATATTCTTGTCACCTTGTAGAATTGTTTGTAATCTTGTGACTATGACTTTGATAGTTTATATACTTTTATGCTGTAACACTTTTATTTTTAGATTCTTTCTTATTTCTTATTTCAGATAATTAAGTCATAGTCCAGTGTAAGATTTGGTTTAATCCCACTGCGCCGGTCACGGATTTTGTACAGCCTGTATCAGAATGTGTTTTCGTGATATAACTGAGAAATGCTAGCACTGAAAGCTGGAGGTTTTGTGATACACTCTGTGCAATTCAATAACACAAACCATCATACTTGTTCAAATATTCATGTGTTATGTGTGAATAGAATTTGAGTCTGTTGATAGGTATTTCGTTCTGTATATTTTCCTTGATCACTATTATATTCGGCTCTATAATGTCCAGAAAACATTGTAGCTGCTTAACTATATTGAAGTCGAAGTCAGTTGAATCCTTGACTTTTACTGGGTTTGGTACCTGTCAAACAAAATTTACCTATATAGTGCAATAGATGTAACAACATATGTGTTCTGTCGGTACCATTCACCGACGTTTTCAAAGGTATAATTGAATTTGTAGCCTTCAGAAACGCAATTTTCTCTGCTGGGATTAAATTACATTATCTAACTTGACCGTCAGTTCAGGTCGTCGTTTATTTACAGATTCTTCCAGAGAACAAATAAAATGAAATTCTAGAACAAAAAACTTAATTATTTTGATTTTAAACTCCATAATTGCAAAACAAAATCATCTTTTCTCAATTACCTGATTGTGTACGATAAAATCTTTGAAATTGAATCATTTAATAATTCACAAGTTTTGTTTTAGTGTGTCCCATTAGTTGCCATCAATATTGAGAAATAAAGATATCTATTTCGGTTGACTATGCAAAACTCATTATTTCAAGACCATTTTAGCGGTGTGATATAACTGTTTGTATCCATTGTTTCCATTTGGAATTTAATGTCTGAAGTGATGGAACTAAGGCTTGTGTGATATTTACATGTCCTTTACAAACACTGTCACAGACTGATGTTGTCTACTGATAGACAAAGATACAATTGCAAATGGTAAATCGTATACCATTCAATTAAGAAATGTCAGTTTACCGTTACGGAGACGTGAAAGTGTTACTGCTTGATAAAATATGGCTTATTTATTGTTTTCAGACCACTCTTTTCCCAAGATGGTCGTTTTCTTTCCCTATGCAGTTCATTCGAATGCTTTCTTTATTACTTGTATTTGAATGCACATTTTTTGTTAACATGAAATTTCAGTATATCTGCTTTAGTTGCTGTTTGTGTCTGGTGCCAGAACTTCGTTCTTTACTCAATTTATTCTTATCAATGGTTACTTTAGTACATAACAATTATACGCTTTTATGAACATATTAATCAAAAGATTGCTAAGATATATTGGGAACTATAATTTTCCCGTTGTGTAATAGACAAAAAAATTAATTTTCACTTCTTTAACAATCTGCAGTTTCCATTTTTCAGACAATCCATCCTTAAAACGAACGTTCTTTAAATAAACGTTTCTCGAATCTTCAAGCCACAATATCAAATGATATTTCTGTTTAATATACCTAATCGAATAAAGCATTGATTTCATGTGAAATTTATCATTCTAGTGACCATTCAATTTTATTTTCCTTAAGTACCACCTTTGATATTTTTATCAAAGATCAAAGTCGTGAGTTCGAATTCCTCGATGGAGGCTCCTGAGTTTTGGGGGGTTGGGGGTATGAGACAGTAAAAATTCTAGTTCTTTTTTCACAGTATGTGATATTTCTCCTCTCCATTGCCATTTTGCCTAGCATAGGGCAAATTATGTAGCTTTTCATCGACTAAGAATTACATGCCTTAAGCATCAATCCATCTTCATAGCTACTATCCAATGCATTGATGAGAACAGAAATGTGTTTGTAAAAAACCTGAGCAACAAACTCAATATTTTTTTAATGACTGGGTCTAATTTGACGGATCTTAACATGCCATGAGCTATTTATCTGCTTGATCCTGAGAGCGTCAAGAGTGCGTGGATCTTAAACTGTCAGCTAGCAGGGATAAAAACGAGGCCGACATTCTAAATACTTTCCAACTGGCTTTAGCTCTTAAACGTTTGTATGTAATCCAGCAGGGGGAAGTTTGTTACTTATCCCTGTATTACATATTCTTGTATTTAATAATAAGATCACCTACAAAGAACTGTACTGATTCCGAGCCAGGGATTGATTTCCTTTTAATTGAATAATTACATAATAGACGAGCACATGCACCGTCGTCTGGATGTATATCGGTACAAAAAGAAGTCCATCCATTAAAATTCAGAAACATTAAAGATTTGTCTCAAGGAAGCATTTCATTAGAATGCGAAGAAAATAGTTGTATTCCTACTTACATATGACATTAGAAGGAGAGATATTCAATGGTATGTGTGGTATATTGTGACAAGATACGTTAATTCTTGTTTCTTTGACCCTTATTCCGTTGCTTTTTTCTAATTAACATTGTATTTCGATTTTTTCTACCAGTATACCACTGTTGTTTGGCGCATTTTGCCACAGAAGTAGCTTACAAGCTTTTCAAAACCTTAATTAACACAATGTATAAATGATAATCCGTTATGACGACATGATAAAATGTATGATTATGTCTTCGAGTAGATAAAATACAAATATTTTTTGAGTTTCAATTGGTACTATGTGAGTATGCACTTTCTTGAAACGTTCAGAAAACAATTCGTCTAGGTGATAATTTTAGAAAAGGTAAAAGTGGCTATGAATAAAAGGAAGCCGGTTTAACTGGAAGAAAAGGTAAATTGAAACATACCTGTGTATTGCTACAGCAGATATGAATCTTTTTTTTTAAATTTTGAATAGACCAGGGTTTGATTAGATAGATATGCGAGTAATGATTCAATAAATGAAACGAAAATAGGAAATTACGTCTTACTATCAGTTATGACCATTGTAGAATATACTGCAGTCAGTATATATCTCGTAATGAGATGTTTCAAAAATACCCAGACTTCAAACACTTATGAATATATTATAAATCACTCTAGATCTAGTGAGTTGCGTAATGTTACACGAACAATAATCATCATAGTTAAGTAATGCTTGATTCCAACTGCATATTAACGTAATCAGTGTATAGCTAATGAACATAACACTAGAGATGAATGATTGAGAGCCCTCGGAAGGAATGTGCCCATGTGTATAAAAGTTAGAGAAAACGGCCGTTTAGCCGCACTGTAACATGGAAACATGACTTGATTTTCAATAACTTGATGCTTACATGAATATCAGTAAACATAGAGAACGGTAGGATAAATGAACAGTTTAAAACAGAATTTTGAATTTCAAATACAGTCTAACCTGTTTTAAGAGACCATCCAAGGGAAAGAACAAAAAGGGTCACATAAGGTGGTCTCTTAATTCAGGTGAATTATATAGGAAAAAACCATTTGGGGAACCACTCATTTAGGTCACATAAGACAGGTTTTCCTTTAATTCAGTGGGTCACTTAGGTAGGTTAGACTGTAGATAAAATAGCTTTCGGGGTTATACATCTTTTTTTTAAATTACAGGAAGGTGTATTCTCTCGGAATGACTAACGTGTATTTGAGTAGATTCCGTTTGACTTTGCATCTGGAATGTTTCTGCATCCTTCGCCGAACATGAAGGTCCTGTGTATTCGCTCCAGGGTTTTCCTTTCTTTAGATATATGAAATAGAGATGCCAGTTTTAGAGGTTTTACCAATTACACATTTGTGGTCACTGCAGAAGAGCATTTTGAATTTCAGTGTTTTGTTCATTTTAGAGCGTAATTCATTGTCGAATTGATATAATTCTTATCAAGATTTCACATGCTCCGTGAACTATTTACTTCCTGATTTATTTCCACTCTGATGTTTATGACCCAGAAGATTTCACTGAAGCTGAATTGCGTAATTTGAAATTTATCGTCTTTCTTCAAGTCAGATTATTTTAGGTGTCAGAACATATTTGTAATAGTTGTGTTTAATTTTTCCTGTATTATCTTATCGTTTTATATTTATTTTCATGCTACTGCAATTAAAATTTGACATTGAATTTTCCGACAGAACTCGCATTCATCAAGATATATCGTGACTTAGCTGTACATTTTTCCAGACTGGAGCGAACCGCCTCGAATAAAATCTTTATCAACCAGAATATTTCTATCACCCGTACATATTTATGATGTATTTGATGTTTAATATATGGGTAACATGCATCTAAACAAGACCCAGGACGGTAAAGTGGGAGTTACGAACGTGCTACATACCTTTTAGTGTGCATATGCCTGGCTTTAAATGCACAATTAAACCCAACAGTATGGGTACTTATCACCCCTTTTCTATTTCGTATAAGTCTAGCCTTAACCTCATCCCCAATGACACTGACTTCATGGTAGATTTTTTCCAATATCTGTTAATACTAAATCAGGGATTTTGCATGCATCAAATAACAGCATTTAAATATCGGCAGTGGATTTGCATCTAAATTTCCATTCTTTGGAGAGAGATATCATTCCTCATTTTCATCACAATTACTGACAACATTAATTAATTACAACACACTGAAGTACAAACCTTGATCGGATGTCTTATTTGTCATAGAAGATACATCTTAATCTGCAGTGGGAATGAGGAAATACGTCAGCAGCTTGTCCTTAAAGCGTAGGATAATAAATTGGTCTACATTCTAATTTCTGAGACAGATTTCAATATCTAAGTTGCGTCACTAACACAGATTATTGTTTGAGTGCTTACATAGATCAACATTTGGGAATTCAGAATTCAAATGTACGTAACGCAAAAGCCAACGGAAATAAAGTTCAAGTATCGAGTTCCCCCTTTTCTCTTTTGATTTGTTTCGTAAAAATAGAAAGAAAATATATTTTCTATTTTGGATCCTGAATTCCCATTTAGTAATGATAGTTATATGAGGTGTGGACATCATTACTTGTGTGTCTTAAACCTTACGTCAGCAGAAATTAAAGTACCATAGTATTAATGGATTTCTAATTCAGAAGAAATTTCAAACGACCTCATTGATACTCGTCAATATACTATACTGAGTTGGCGTACGCGTTAACGCTACTTTGGTCATTTCTTTTTTCATTCAAACATGCGTTTAAGAAATGCAATACTTTTCTAACTCCGTATCGACAGTGAAAACAAGATACAGTCTAACCTGTTTTCAGAGACCGTCCAAGGGAAGGAGCAAAAAGGGTCACATATGACAGGGGGTCTCTTAATTCAGGTGATTTATATAGGAAAAAGTCATTTTGTGAACCATATATTTAGGTCACATAAGACAGGGTTTCCTTTAATTCAGTGGGTCGCTAAGGCAGGTTAGACTGTACTTCCAACATAGATGGTTTTAGAATTAAACTTATTTCATCAAAGCGTTTATGAAATGAACAACTGTTCTAAATTCTAGAAAGTATCTGAGAGATTCATATCAGAATTTGCGCTATAAATGCAGCTTAACTACCTTTTTACAGTTCCCGATCGTGATTTTTTTCATTTCATTTTAATTTTTTGTTAATGACATATCGACGCAATTTATCAAAATCTCCATCGAAATATTTTTATGTAATTTCATCGCAATAGGTGTTTTATCCTTGCAGATACACGTCTATCCGCTGAAATGAAAGGTTATATACAAAAAGAGAACCACACACGTAATAGAGCGATTTTACGAAGGATAAGTTTGTAAAGACATGCTAAACGACTGGTAGATTTACAGAATGTGGTATGTTCAGATGTTGTTTTTGGTTATTTACATTGAAGCTTAAGACTTAGAATGGTGATAAGCTAATTGAATACTTAACCCTTAGTCCATTTCATACATATTATGAAATTCTTCATGACTTACATTGAAACTTTTAGTTCTCAAAACAGAAAAAAATTAAATCATGATACAGTATAGAAACCATTTTTAAACATGCCCCACAATTCTTTTCCTTATAAAGGTTTTCCTACTCTATCAAGTATTACCTATATCGATGAGCTAACCAGGAATATGTTTTTTATCTGACGAGAGAGGCTAGATTAATTTATATAATGGATGGACTGATGGATGGTTAGATAGATAGATAGATAGATAGATAGATAGATAGATAGATACGTTTATCGTTTTAGATTTTAAACAATACGCATATTGGCGTAATTAAAATTGGCGGAAAATGGAACTTCGAATACCAGAGTTCAGATAGCTTCTGATAGGCGGTTGTTAGAAGACAAATATTCAAAAGAAAATAAATCTGAAAGATCAAATGATGAATAAATCAACAAATTATCACATGCTAAGGTCATCGAATGGACATGGCATTATTGAAAAGAATGATGTGGGTGAATGCCCTTCAGCTTTTGTAATCAGAGAAAAATAGTTTGCTTTCTTCATGGCTTCAATAAATATTATTGAAGAGCTTGTATATATTAATCTGTTAAAGTCAATAACTTAACATTCCCTTGAAATGCAGGTCCTGCAATACATGCAAAAACAAAACAAACAAACAAAAAACAACCAAGTATGTGAAGATAATTGTTGGTATGCCAACAGTGATAGTAAATGAAAAAAAAATAGTTTGTTTCTTCAAATGATGAAATATGTAAGTTAAGAGATGTAAGTTAAATGGGAATGCAATATACTGTACACATTCTAAGGTTGTTTGTTGTCTACTTTTACTAAATGAACATTGTATTATACCAATGCATCAATGAAAGGGTTCTTTCAGCCTCGTAGTTAGAGAATTTCGCTTCAAATTGCATGCATTCTTGCCGCTAATTTGCATACAGTTTTTGGTCATTTATAATCGAGAAAGAAATTTGAATGTTTACTTGTTGGTGGTGCAGTAGATCCACATTAAGGGAAACTCCACATGTCTGAAATGCTTGGTGTAGACTTAGTACAATTTAAACAAGCAAAGCGAAATATGGCATGCTTGAAATTTCGGCGATTCATTTTTTAAAATGTTGTCTATCTCTTTCTCTCTCTCTCTCTCTCTCTCTCTCTCTCTCTCTCTCTCTCTCTCTCTCTTGTTTTTTTTTTGTTTTTTGTATTTACCATGTAGTGTGTTTTTGTATGTATGTTTATATATCAATACCAATGTTTGACCCCAAAACGGATAAACATTGTTTACGCAGTTGTCATTTCAACATAGAATTATTCTAAAAACATGAAAAGACAGTTCGGATATTCGACATTGTCATTCTTATGAAATGTTTATCCTGGAAATCAGTTATATACCTTACTTCTTTCGTAATTGTTGTTTTCGTGGTTGTGTGCTTATTTACGACTCCATTTCAGTTTGTAATACACCTTTTTTATCTGTCATTTTATATTAAATGTCTGAAGTAAATATTGATTTTGTCGTGGATTGTTTTCATTTCGTTTCTTTTGATTAATATTACAGTTAGTATGATTACCATATATATATTTGCTATATTTCACAACATGTAATATTGAGTTACAGAGTTTATGGTGGTTGTAAATTCTTTTGTATCGATTGAGTATATATTGTATATATTGCTGCATCAACAAATATTACATTTGATTTTATATATTAGCGTTGAAATTGGAATGGACACAAATAACTGTACAAAAGAAGGATAGAATAATACAGATGATGAAGAAAAAGTTCAAGGCAATTAGAGTTACTTCCCTTCATTCAATCTTTGATTTTCACTTGGCAATCTTTTTGTTATACATATAGTATATTCTGATTGTACTAAAATAGCATTTTAAAGATAGAAATCCAATTTTCAAAATCAAATGCAAAAGGAAGCGTTGGAGAGAGTTCAAGAAGCCGAAACCAACCAAATGCTCCAAAGATTATCAATCTCAAATATGATATACAAATTAATTCTAAAATATACAATATGTTGGCGTATAATGTAATTGATCAAAACACATAAAGTACAGTTTTATTGTGCTTTTTATTATTAGAATTAAACTATAGACTTACGGCGGATGTAATCCGTAAACAGGTGAATATTTCTATGACACTTGCGCTCAACCACGAGTGTTCTGATAGCGATAAAAATATATTCCGTTTTTTCGGATTTCCATATTGCTTAAAAAACAATTGATTTTTTTTATAAATTATCCGTACTTTTTATGAGCCGATTCTAAAGAGGAGTCTTTTTCCTTTTTTCTGGTTTTGTTGATATTATTGTACATGTAGTTCTCAATTTTTTTTATTTTCTCTAATTTAATTTATTTATCAGTTTTTTTTTTCCAAAATGGACGTTTTGTCTTCTATTTTATATAATAATATTATATATTATTTTATATCATATTTAAAATCTGATCATCCTTCAAAGGGATTTTTAAATCTGTTAGATCTATGTTGAAATAAAGTAAGGAAGAGTTTTCTTTCTTTTGCTTGAAAAAACATTTACTTTATCTAAGCAATTTGTTAAATACACTTACAAATTATATACATTCACTAAAGAATTCTACAAAAACTGCTCGTATAAATCAAATAATTTTCTTAACTATTTTTAAAAATTCACCAAAATTCATACACATTCAAAGGTAAGAAAAATACAGTAGCAATCATTTTTAAAATCTTGCATATCCTTTTGATAATTTTGTTACACAAAAAATCATAGTTATTTTCCATCTTTTTATAAATCATTTCTTTTTTGATATATTCTTAAAACATCAATTTTTGTTTTACTTTTCATTAAAGTTGGATCCCGGCTTAAAGCATTATTGAGCAAAAACAATAATACGTATGTGTCATCTGTAAATACATATATCGGTTTATTTTGTCGTTTGCCTTTGATCAACTGGTTTAGAATATTATCTTATAAATGTATCGTAATGTCTTGTTATATATTTTTAACCATCCCATACAATATTTCGTTCCGTCTATATATCGTAAAGTACTGTCGCTTGTCGTATGTATGGATGTATGGATGTATGTATGTATGTATGTATGTATGTATGTATGTGTGTGTGTGTGTGTGTGTGTATGTGTGTATGTATGTATGTATGTTCGATAAATGTATATTTATGTATGTAACCGTGAGCAGATTTGACTTCATGTATTTGTATTATTCGCTAGTATTCGGATACGAAACCCCGGTTTTTACTGACAACGCTGACAGCTTACTCTAGCACGAATGGTCCGAGTTGACCAGGGGATAGGCTGAATTCGATTCTAATAACTCCCGGTCAGAAGACAAATCCGTTATCTCTAAGTTTGCTATTACTGACCCTAAGGAAGTTGGATATTTGAACATACCTTGTTTGTTTAATTGGTGTTTACTCTACGCAACTGTCAAATTCTATATCTAGTTTTTCGCGGAATTTCATTTTCGCGTTTCTATTATTCATTTTTTTACGTGAGGCTATTTTTCACGAATGTGCTTCAATTTGTATGTGACATGTTACAACATTCATGAAAAAACATCTTTTATATTTTTATTAGAATATATAGCGAGAAATTTTCTTCCCTTCTTCGATTCTTACGTGAAAGTAAAACTCTTGCAAACATAAGCGGAAAAGATGCATATCGGTTACTTGACGGACGAATTTAACTCAGCTGGTTAAGTGTAGGGCTCCCTGGTTCGATCCCAGGTCACGCCAGACTTTCAGAAGTACGTTCTAATCGATTCTCCGAGTAGAATGGAGGGATGGGCGTTAAATACTCTGACTATATTATTGTTAATACCTTCTTAAGCAATGCATGTGTCGTGGCACTATAAAACACAATTAAAATACGGACAACTCAAAAACGACAAACATTAACACGTGTCATTTCTCTCCCTGCTTCACAGAGACGAGCGACAATTAAGGGTTCTCAGTACGCATACCGCTCGTTAAAGTGGTAAACCCAGTGAATTTAGTAAAATTTTGATAAACAGAATGAAAGAACAAAAACTGTATTTTTCTCGCATCGCCAAAGTTATTAACGTAAGTTATTTACAAAATTTCTGTTTTAAAAAAAAAACGAAGATATATTTATGATTTTGGAGACATACCAACACCGCAGACTTGCCCTATGCAGGATTACTCGTACAGCAATGTTAAAGCTCCGCGCCTGTAACCACAAACTATGATATCACCCACACTACAAGAGCAAGTGTACGCCAGGTTGTAAACAGGATTGGTAATTATAGGCCTGCTGATCCTACTGACACGCATAGGTCAAGATACCATATTAAAAACTATTTTACTTTTTAAAAGGGGCATAAGGATGTGATAAAGCAGAGAAAAAAAGTTTATGTAATTACAAGCATTTCACTGAATAAGACATTTTGTTGTCAATATAAGTACATAGCCTTGCCATTACAGACGATCCACAACCCAGACTAGGGAATTGATCGAAACATAAATTTCAAACTGTATCGACTACTAAAGATCCAGAGATTTTCGCGGAAACTTATTTTGGTGGATAGGTGGCGATTCATTTATTCGCGACACTGTATTTTCGGGCATGTGCATGTTAAGTATAATAGTTTATGTTGCATGATATTTTAAGGTTAGTGTGTTTTGCGAGAACTTTATTTTCGTCAGTAAGTGATCTTGCTTAAACAAAATTCTCGCAAAAGAAACTGGATTTTTAGTATGATAAGACTACGTCTCAGTGATCTATCTGATCGTCTCATGTTGTACTTTCTATAGGCCTAGTGTATGCAGAGTTATTTTCACCCCGTCTTATTTTTACTTTAATGCAACTATAGAATGTTTCGCCCTGTTTTAAATTCGCCCAGTTTTAATATAGTCCTTTTCAATGAATACACCGCTTTGTCCGATTTGAGTTCGACAACTGACGACGTGCGATATATATGATATATATATGATAAGACTTTTCACAATTTAAATTATAAACCCAGTAGGTTAATCATAATTATCATTTATTAAAATTGAAATAAATTCAAATAATACAACATTATAAAATGTTGAAATCATAGAAAAAATGAATATGAATTTCATCTGTTCTTAATTTGTAACATTTCTTGATAAATAAATACAAATTGTATCGAGTGTTAATTTCTTATTCATTTTAGAAACATTTCGATTTTTATTTCTACTGATATCTATTGATATCTGTTTTATATTCACTGATCGTAATGTTTATAACTTGTATTAAAATTTTAGAATTATAACACATACAGAATGTTACCGGTATATAAAAGAATACAAAATGTAAAATGAAGTAAAAAAAAGAAAGAAAGAAAAAACAATGCCATTAGTTTCATAATCGGCATGTTAAAAATATACCACTTGATTATTTGTCTCTTCTGTCTGTCAAAGAATGGATACGGATTATAAAAAAATATTTTATAAAACAGTTTGAGCATTTTATTTTAAATATAATGCTAATTGTGTGGAACTTCTGTTAAGGATCATCATCATCAACATCATCATGCATTTTTTTCACTTTAATTTTTTTGTTTCAGAAATAATTACATAATACATGTATATTCAAAGTAGATTCATATATATGAAAATTTAAATAATACATATGTACATGCATTGTAAAAATTATAATGCCAGATCTTCGAAATAGGAGACATTTAATATGCAACGTGCTGAATTTTGTTGTTGTTTTGTTCTTTTGGAAAACATTTATCACTGAACAGTACTCAACAGATCGTATATAAATCGTTTTCTCAAAGCACATGGATTCAGAACAGTCTGTATTGAATATAAAGGCCTTTGGCTCTTCCATTAACATACAATTTAAACATTCTGGAGTATTTTCTATCCTTTACTTCTTTTGGATTAACCAAATAGTAAAACAGGGCCTGAGGTCAACAGAAAAACTCTCAAGCTCAATTTCGGTCTTCAGGTTATTTGTTTTTCCTCAATTTTGAAGTAGATACAGGTAAATTATGAGTTAAATCGATTCAGTATGTGTATATCATACAGCTACTATTTAATTTTCTGTATAATCTCGAGTATATCCCTTTAGAGGACTATATTTCAAAATGTGTTGTATAGTTAGTTGTTGTTGTTGTTGCGTTGTTGTTTAACGTCCCGCTCAAGAATATTTCACTCATATGGAGACGTCACCGTGTGCCGGTGAAGGGCGAC
This sequence comes from Pinna nobilis, assembly GCA_016161895.1. Classification (NCBI taxonomy): domain Eukaryota; kingdom Metazoa; phylum Mollusca; class Bivalvia; order Pterioida; family Pinnidae; genus Pinna; species Pinna nobilis. Next base: position 19,862 of record JACSZP010001872.1, read on the forward strand.
AAATTTTGCCTATGCTCTGCACTGCTGGCCGTAGAGCAGGGAGGGTTCTTTAATGTGCCAACGGCTCGAAGTCGAACACGCTAACCACTCGGCCACGGAGGCCCCTGTATAGTTAGTACATACGAAATCATCTTTATGTGCAACGGCTCTTATTATTCCGTTATGTAGTTAACCATAGCGAAGGTCGTGTGCACTTGATCAATAAAAAGCCGACTGCAATCTTCTCTTATCCCGCCCGTACAAACTCCGTCTATACAGGCCAGTAGTAGGGCACTTAAAACTATTTAACATGAATAACGTATTTTTTGTTTTGAGCATTTAAAAATTCACAACTTTTTTGTCAGTTTCTTTACACAAATTCAAGATACAAAATGATAATTAGATAGATTTCAGTTGAAAGAAAAAAAAAACTATTATCCATGACTATTGAACCAATGCAAGAGCTATGCTGTACCGTATGTGTAGATAGAGTCTAGCCTGTTTTCACAGATCGTCTAAGGAAAATAGCAAAACGGGTCATTGATGGCAGGTGGCCACTTAATTCAGAAGAATCGTATAGGAAATAGCCATTTTGGGAAACATGCATTTAAGTCGCAAAAGACAGTACAGGTAGCTCTTTAATTTAGTCGGTAGCCAGGACAGGCAAGAATATATCTCTCAAACAAAAATAAAATATGAACAGACAAAACAGTAAATTCGAAGTGCTCTTGATGTACATGTATGTTTTTCGAAATGTACATGAAGGCTATCTCGCCGTTCTACCTTCGTTTTCCACTCTTCAAAATATAAATTCTAATGTTTTTACATGTTCATGATCTGGACAAATGTACGAGATTGAAAATTTTTGGAATAATTCGTACGAGTGGGCGGGTGGGTATATATTTGTTTTCGACGTCATGCATTTGGAACAGCGCCTTGTGCTGGCTTGTTTCTACTTAGACAATAGACAGACAGCAATTCGAATTCCGTGTAAACAAGTCTGTAGTAACTTAGTGGTATTTTAATTTGTTTAACATAAATAACGGGATTCTTCTTTGACAGTCATTGTGTCAATGTCTATTCATAAATTTAAAATTCACAATACGAATTTGATAGACTTCAGTTAGAAAGAAAAAAAAAATTATGTGTAATTTGTGGACCCATGCAAGAGTTATGGTGTACGTATAGATATACCGCACTTATATCTTTATTGGCTTTTTGATTAAACGACAATCATCCTATGGTGCATATGATCACGTGACTCTTTAAAGTGCAACTCGTTGAAACAATGTATATTTCTGTATTTTAATATGTGGCTGGGTCTTAACGTCCCACTCGAGAATATTTCGCTCATATGGAGACGTCACCGTGTGCCGGTGAAGGGCGACAAATTTTGCATGTGCTCGGCACTTATGGCCGTAGAGCAGGAAGGGTTCTTTAACGTGCCAACACCTACTGTGACACGGGACCTCGGTTTTACTGTCTCATCCGAAAGACAGGGACGGCCAACCGCGGAGTAGCGCTGCGGGACCGGCTCGAAGTCGAACACGCTAACCACTCGGCCACGGAGGCCCCGTGGCTGGGTCTAAATATATAGACAGTCGCACCGTTCCTCGGGCCGAGGCGTTATAAAATACAATTTATGCAAGTTACAGGTATTCTATTGAAATGATATGTTTTAATCAATATTGCACATTCTTTACCACTGACTTGACTATTCTGTATGTCGGTGAAATTCTCTTTCAAAATAAAGTGTAGATCAGGTCATCTATATGGAGATGGTGATGTGAGAGTTCCAGATAAGTCTTTATATAGTATAGCTTTATATAGTATTATCATATGGTTATTGGCAGACTAACTAAGTGAAAGAGTAAAAACGGTCATATATGACCGGTGGTCTGTTAATTAAGGTGAATAATATAGGTAAAAAACATCCCAGTTACAAAGGACAGGTGTTTGTTTTATGCAATGGGTCGCTAAGACAGACTAGACTATATTTTTCAATCGAACATACATTATTTATAAAATTATACAGTTGTAGGAGTAGAAGCACCCTGAGTGTGTGTATATAAGTATGGTCAAAGAAAAGGAGTGAAAAGGACCTTGTATGGCAGGTATTCTCTTAAATCATATGTATATCGGAAAAGCCATTTTGGGAATCATACATTTAGGTCACTTAAGCCAGGCAGTCCTTTAAATTCAAAGGGTCGTAAAGGTAGGAAAATGTGTATCTATCAAACAAGATAAATGATTTAGAAAATTAAACACACAGAAGTAGTAATGAAAGTGTATAGCATCTATTTTTTGAAACGAGCATGGTGTCTATTCGTTTTCACGCCTTCGTTTCCCAATCTACACAGTGTAAATTTTTACATGGTCATGACCCAGACAAACATAAAAGAAAGGGGATCTTAATAAAATCCGTGTGGATCGGCGGATGGATATCTGTATACTGTTTTCGATATGCATCAGGAACAGCGCCTTTTAATGACTTACTTCTAACATTCGGTAATAGCTTACGTCGACGACACTTACATAATAGACAGAGAGCAATATGAATTCCCGTCTAGAGAAGTCTGTATACTTGAATTTTAATATGTATAACAAAGGTATCGTGGGGTTTTTGGTTGTGAGTATTCAAATTTTGACAGTCGTTTTGTCGCTGTTTATTCATAAATACAACATACACAATGCGAGTTTGATAGACTTCAGTTAGTAGAAACAAAACTCCTTTATGTGCAAGTTATGGATCGATCTAAAATTATTGTGTATGAATACATTCACTAAACTTATATTCCTATTAGCTCTATGTTTAAACGACAATCATCTTATGGGTACAAATGATCACGTTATTCCTTTACACGCAATTGTTTAAAAATAGATATGTTTGTGTATTACGGTGTGGCTAGGTCTAACCGTATCGGTAATGCACCGTATTTCAGGCCGGCATATTGTTAAAATACAATTTATGCAAGTTACAGGTAGTGCATAGATACAATAGATTATGGTAATGAAGAATGTACCATATCTGTAATTGGCTTGTCCATTGCGTGTAGCGACGTAATTTCTATTTAAATTAAAGTAACAAAGGTCATCTCTATGGCGATGGTGATGTAAGAGTTCCGTAACAGTCTTTATAGATTTATGCTCAGGTAGGCAGGTAGTTATTAGCCGACACAACTCAGACCGTGGTGCACCTGTATACAAAATTACAGTGAAATTTATATTGCGCATTTTAATGCACTGACAAAAAAAGAAGAAAAAGTTGAAAATTTGAATAGGAACATCAAATTTTCGTCATAGACAGACAGCAAATTTTATAATATTGACTGTGAGAGCAAGAAAACAGTCTGACTGAATTAATCTAGAATCTACAGTTCTACGTCATAGGTAAGAAGTGGATAAGGTGTAAATTCTTTGCACGGAAAGAGATACTACGGACTTTGGACATCACTTTTTGGATTGAAAGGAAATTTCCTCGATCACGATACACAAAGTTACAAAGGTAAATCTCTCTCTCTCTCTCTCTCTCTCTCTCTCTCTCTCTCTCTCTCGTTCGACCACCTGTGAGTGAGAATGTTTGCGAAAATTAACGAGGTTCTGTTACCAGACAAAATCATAGGCTTCGTTTCCCCCTGTAAGACTTAAATACATTGTACAATTGAAGCAAAAGTTTAATGTCGACATGTATTCCGTAGTTCTAGCGGGAGAAAGTTTAACCAGGAAAAAATACATGTTCCGCTCAGAAAATCAACCATTTTGCTCAATAAAAAATGTCTGTTGCGGTAAAAATATATCTTCAAAGATATGATCTGATTAAAGTGTTCATTCTCACTTTTCTATAAAGAATATTGCGCATAACCCCTGTAAATATGGCGATATGGCATGTTCTGTCATTCTGAAACGCCCCTAACAACGGTCATGCGCATTGTGTAAATAATTTTTCCTGATCAACATATATTCCCTATGCGTATTGCCCTTTCTGATTCTTATTTTTTAAATAGCATATATTCTAGTATTATCATGTAATCTTAATCTGTTATTGGTGTTAGAAGCCTGGCTATTTTCTCCCTTCTTTTCTTTCTTCTTGATTCAAGATTAATGAAAAAAAAAAANNTTTTTTTCAAAATTCTTCCCCGTTTTTAAATCTAATTCAAATCAAAGTTAATTTTTAAATTTACATATACAATGTTATTTCAACTTCTTGCCTTATTAAAAACTGGTCATTAACAACAAGATTTTATTTTGAATATCACTGAAGACGGTTTGGTTAAGCATCATTGTGTACACATATCAATGACAATTCCGATGAGCCATATGCATGTAAGTTGATCACACGTTTTACATTAGACGTTTTACAAAGAGCCGTCGAAGCCTCTTAGTATACTCACCTTGGGATCATAACGTATAACACGTGCTGGTTCAAATCCGTTTGATGGAGGTGGTTTGCTTCTGTCCTTCGGTTGATTTAATGAGAGTCGGATTCTTGCGATCAGTATGTGCACGTTTTAGAAATTCTTAAATTCATATGAGATAAAGTGTGATGTTCATAATATCAGGTGCTCGCTAAGATCAAACCCGTGATCTTCAAATAATAGTTTTATGATATACGATACGCTAAATAATAGTTTTATGATATACGGTACGTTAAACATATGTATTGTTTTCTTAACTTCCCGGATATAGCGTGTAAATATAAATATATCAATAAAAAAATCTGCAAATTTTGTCGATTTTTTATTTTCATTTTAACAATATAATACGGGGTAGTAGCTGAAGCCATCTATACCCGTCCGATCTGCCGACCTTATATAACTGCCGATTATATGTCAGGTTCGCTTAGGCATCCATCCATTCTTTAGTCAAACAATAAGAAATTAATCACTTAACCCCTTACATGGCAAGAATTTTCTGCATATTCGACAAAAAAGACTTGATTTCGTAAATGCATTTTTTAAGCACCTTCTGGTCATTTTTGTATATAACAATGTATATATATTCTGAGAGATAACTTTCAAAGGTTTCTAAAATCAGGGTTGAAAATGAAATTTTGGTTGCCATGGCAACATTATCACGTGACTTTTCTTCGAAAAATCGTTCATCACTATTTTGAATGGATATACTATACAATGCTTTCATAAAAACAGAAGAAAACACTTTGGAATCCTTTGAATTATTGTATATTGTGTCAGAATTTACCTTTC
>JACSZP010001876.1:0-10157 GCA_016161895.1 Pinna nobilis
TTGGGGGACATCCTGAAACGGCCCCCGTTTCAATTAGCACTTGTTCTTTATGTTTTCTTTCTTTCTTTTCTAGTATCAAATCAAAAGGCCACAGACAGAGAGAAGACCAAATCCCCTATATACAGTAAGTACAGTGAAATTGTTTATAACAACCTATATGGAGGTTGTCTTTATATAGACGTTGATTTGTGCACAATTTGTACCATTTGGGACATTTTGATTTTGACTAGAGATCACTCCGTTTATCAGATTTAGATATAGGACTCACGGCGGGTGTTACCAGTCGACAGGGGATACTTACTCCTCCATGACACCTGATCCCACCTCTGGATTGTCAGAGGTCCATGTTCGTCCAATATTCACCAAATGTGTATAATACCTACTTATCCTTTTGGCGATTGATACTTTGGTATCTGCGGCTTTTAAATTTTGCTTGTAACAATGGCTTGTTATAATAACACTGCTGGCAGGTCATTTCATGTTTAAACGACCAAGTAAATTGAATTTGCCCTATTTTCTGTGTTTTGATAAGGATGCAATTCAGAAATTTGATATCAGAAAAAAGTTATCGCTTTATATACTTGTCTAATATTACCAAGAAACATACAAAAACTATTAATTTATGAAGCACATGCGCGAAAAACATGCATAACTAATGGTTCGCCAAAATAAGGTTCTACCAAAATTTCTGACTTTACAAAATAGAGAAATAGCAAACCTCGATGTCTACTCATAAAGCTACCCGGATTACTTAAGAGTCCATATCAATATCTGGCAGTCACTATGCATCAATTTTTTCCCTAGTAAAGAACAGTAATGAGGGACTTCATTATTTATAATTGAAGAATCTGTTTTCAATATTCTGAAAGAGCAACTATCCGCTAAATTCTTTTATATCTTAACATACCTAAATATCTTTATATCTATATATCTTTATGTCCATATATCATTCGTAAGTGGCATTGATAATTTTTCAATATTTTCTCTTCGATGTTTGTGTAAATATTTTATTTCACACTTTTTTCAGAGAAAAACGGACGCTTGAAGTGCCTGTAGCATACAAGAGACAATATATTATCCCTCAAAGGGCGATAACTGCTGTTCGATTGACTCTCTAGATGATGTGTTAATTGCAATAACAATATCCCTGTGGTTACGAATCATTTGCATTGTATATGTGTAAATCTGTATCAAGTGTGATGTGAGAGAGGAATTGTTTATGCAATTTATGAATTTGTGCCAAATGATTCAACTATTCATAATGTCTAGCAATAAACTACTTTATTAATATTTTTCAAAATATCCATGCATACTTACCTTCGAATCAGGGCCGCTTATAAATAACATCAATATTTTTCCGTGTTTTATTTGTCTTCCCTTGCGTTCTTATAAACAAACACAGTGTTTCAAATCAATGCGTGTTTTAAATCCAATACCCGGTTTACCTATTGTACGTGTGACTCTGTCATTTAAATAGTGACCAAATCCCATTCTTCATAATTTGCATTTGTTATACAAGTACCTGTTCAATTCCCCAATCGGTATCTCCATCTTGGTTACCAAAGGTGAGAAAATACTGAGTATTAACAAAAAGATGTGTTCGTTGTCGAATCGTAAAGCATAATCATATACTTCATTTCTGTTCATTTTTCATTTATTTATTCTTTTTCTATATCAATAACCTATCACGGTACAAAATTTACGATAGGAATAAATACGGTACAAACTGATATATTTTGATTATTATACCCTCCGTCTAGATTTTATCATATGCCTTATTGTCACTTTCTGAGGGCATATCTAAACTCCGTCGTTTTTACACAAAAGATATACTTTTCATTGTATATTTTTTTTCATTTTCTGCGTTTCATTTTAACTAACAAAAACTTTATCAAAGTTTAAATGACTTCCATTAGTTGAAATAACTATGGCAATATGATAGTTTGCATGGTGTTTAGGAAAGGATGATTTATCTCAGTAATACATGCTATGTTATGTCTCTTATACTTCAACAATTGCATATTTAATATTTATAACTAAATCTCTTTTTTTTGTCTTGGTAGGCAGTATTTGTATGATGTTTTTTGTATTCTAATATGAAGCGTTTGCACGAAGAGCAAACCAAACTTTTGTGTTCTTGTTCATATATGTCATTATATATTTTATGTTAAATCATGCCAACTTATCATAGGCGCTTGTTTAACCCTTTCAATCCCAAGTATCACAATGGTATGCTATTTTCTATTGTGTTAGACCAATCCATTTCGATCTGCGGTGTTGAAAAGGTTAAAGAACTTGTTGCAAAGCTGCTCAGAATACATCCCCCTTTTTCTCACGCAATTGTATAAATCGTCATCAAATCATTACAATTTTGTTGTTTATTTGGTTGTTCAAAGGTTGTTTACTTAATTTTCACTTACAGGATAAAAGAAAACCTCAAATTTGTGATTCCTTGATTCCTTATTTCAGCCATGACGACCGAAAAATGAAATCATTGAAAACAGACGCAATCTCTGATTTTAATGTCATTGAAAGAAATTTTACAATGGTTTTATTAGAAAAACAACCCCACACTTCCAACTGAATTGATAAAATTGGAAGTCGTGATAATTTCCGTAGGTACATACAATGTACATGTATATGTAAATATTTTTCTTGGTATATATGTTCAAAGAGTAATTTTTTTCGAAATTATTCCTGATTTTATATACATCATTTACTATTGAATGCAAAATGTATTTTGTTATTTTTTCGAGCGCAATTTTTTATTGCAATCATATTAAATAAAGGGACATAACTATTAAGATATGTACATATCAGGACTTAACATTACATATTTGAATTATGTTAATAAAACCAACGGTTTTCTCTGTGAAAACAGATACTTCTTCAAATCTTAGCGTGTTATTTTCCATAGTTAAAATATGACGTCACACAACGAAAATTTCTTTCCCATTACTGTCAAATAGAAAAATGGCGTAGTTTATTATTACGTCATGTAATTACATGATCGTGATATCATAATCGAACAATTGAACTATGGGAATGGTTATCAAATTTTGTGACGTCACAATGCATTGAATAAAGTTTTTCGAGTCATGAATCTTGAACGAGATACCAAGAACTGTGATATAATGAAATTCAAAACTTAACCATAAATGAAATACCTGTAAAGTTTGTTGTAGATTGTCTGTTTTCGATGAAGAAATGGATTGAGACTCGAAGCATTGTATTACAGAGCATTTGCATATTGAAAAATATACATATAATTAATATGTTTCATCATTTATTGTTAATCATATATTTTTGTATGTATTGAAAAGAAAACCAAATATATTGTCATTTTTACTTGTTTTGTACTATAATCTTTTATTATATATTATAAAAAGAATAATAAAATTATACTTTTATAAACATACAAGTGTTGTGTCTTTTAACTGTTTGTATTTGCATAAGCGGCCAAAATTACCACTATTCAGCGTTGGACTTATCGATAGAGGGAATAGTGAAGATTTGAATCCATCTTAGTAACTACATTTCTGAATTGCAATGAATCTATGCCGAAAGATATGTCAGTAATATATGTTTTACTATCTTGTGCTTGCTGTATGTTAAGTGAATTATGCAGGTTGTCCGGATCTGCCTATGAAAGTGAGAACACAAGTCATAGTAAGTAATGGCACATGGCATGCGCGGATCCAGGATTATTTTTCCAGGGGGGGGGGGGTCGATATTTTCCATTGCTTCTTGGCTCTAAATCCCGATTTAAGAAATGAATCCTATATTTTTTTGTTTGATGCATGTATCAACAGAAAATTTGGACGGAAAACTCCATCAATGCGCGTAGCGCGTTGATGCTTAAGTGTTTCGTCCAAATTTTCTGTTGATACATGCATCAAACGAAAAAATATAGGATTCATTTCTTATCATTTAAATCAACATCTGCAATGTGATGCAAGAAAATACAAATGAATAGAGTTTCAATTTTAATGCCCTTTTTCGTTTCCATGACACACTTTATGCGCGCAATAATACATCAGTTCCAGTAAACAAACAACTGGTAATTTCCAGACACAGTGCATGTGTACTCTAAATTCTGTTGACACAGTTGTCAAAGGATTGTTTTATCCAATCAGAAACACTGTTACAATGTGTTTTACGATAGAATTAAATGATATGTTCAGAACTCCAACGGTATTGGGTGATGATTCCTGAAAAATGAAAGACTCTGCGTGGATGTTAAACAACAATACAACAGTTAACTCTAACAAGTCTTTCTAAAGCCGATTCAAATTTGAGAAAGTAATGACTATTGAATTGCCTATTCACCATATGGTAGACTGTTGCTAAATTGAAATAAAACAGGGGCCGCCACGGTGCCTAGTGGTTAGCGTGCTCGACTTCGAATCGGAGGGTCCAGAGTTTGAGCCCAAGCCACAGTACGGTCGACCGTCCCTATCTTTCGGATGAGACAGTATAAACCAAGGTACCGTGTCACAGTAGGTTTTGGCATGTTAAATAACCCTCCCTGCTCTACGATCATAAGTGCCGAGCATAGGCAAAATTTGCCGCCCTTCACCAGGACACGGTGACGTCTCCATATAAGTGAAAGATCCTTGAGTGGGACGTTAAACAGCAATACAACAACAACAACAAAAGCTAGTGTACTCTAACAAGTCTTTCTTAAACCGATTCAAATTTGAGAATGCGATTACTATTGAATTGCCTATTCACCTTGAGAGGCGCTTGTAAGTTGTTACCACCCTCGTGGTAGATTGTAGCAAGGTTGAAAAAAAAAATAGTAGTTTGATTTCTGATTTACTTTGGCAGATATTGAGAACAAACTTGAGGTATCGTCTAATTTGTCTTACAGAGGTGTAAGCGCGATAAAGATCTGATTCACTTTCCAAAGGTTTTAAGTGCTGAGCACAGTCCAAAGCATGAAACCTTTCACTGGGATCCAGCAACGTTTTAATATGAATGAGTATGGAGTCATCTATGTGTTCGACCAAGCTTTTATAGATTATGTTTACCACGTCGCTGACAAATATTCAACAAGGGATCCAGGAGTACTGTGCAATTGTCGACTCAAGAAGCAGAGTTAATCAGATAGGGGTCCTAACAGTTGCCTGGCCACTTAAATTCTCAAAATTTCAGTCATATTACAAGCATTAAGTCATTTAGTATTTTTAGCCTTTAAACGAAAATTCCTCGCCAGAAATTCAAGAGCGTACTCAGTCCGATTATACACAACTCCTTCATATACAAGAATGGAAATCGAAGACACAAAATATTTACTTTTAGGCCATGAAGAATCTTATTTTGTGAAGGAATTTTCTGATTCCAATAGCAAGTACCCCGACAACGACATTATCAAGATACAGGAGTTTCTCGTGGACAAAATATTCTCGGTTTTTGTGGGGAAAGTTCCCAACAGATAATCGGCATTCCAATGGATACAATTTGTGTCGCTTTCCTGGCGTTCGTAGGAAGTAAACTTTGTATAGTATCTGCTTTTTACTTTGACTTACTCTTATCGATTGTGTAGGACGGTGAACTTCAAATCTCCTCTTTATGATAAGTGTGACGATTTTAAAAATTTCGATATCACGAATTTCCCGTTTGTTAGAAAAAATATACCGTCTTCTCCTGTCTGTGGCGTTTTCATTTCTCAACTTAAACGTCATGCTTGAGCATGTTTCTCTTACGAATGCTTAATTCGGATGGATGGACGACTCGTCAATTGAAACTTCTCACACAGGGGGCACGTCGTTGAACTCTTGAAATCGTCCCTGCGAATATTAAGGAGAACTTGTTAAACAAATACGGGGTCTCTTTCCAAGGATGTTAGTTGATATTCTTGACCATGACCATTTGCAGTTACCACTTTTAGATAATCAGAGCACATGACATTTTCTACCCAATCGAAACCGTGGGGTTTCCGCGGAACATTTGCGTCGGGTGTGACATGCCAACAAGGGACGCTGACTCCTTCCGGACACCTGGTCCCATCCAATGAGAGATTTGGAATTGTTTCCACTTTGAGACCATTAGGACTTAGATTTTCAAACTTGTATATCTGCATTATATTTTTAATGTTTCATTTAAGGATCGTCCGCTCGTGAAGACGTCAGTAAAATTTTAATGCCGATGACGGGGTTTATTAGACATTTGACCTTTTTTAACCTTGCCACGTGCCGAACATAGGTCAAATGTGTCGCCCTTCGCCGGCACACGGTGGCGTCTCCTTATAGGTGACGGATTCTTGAGCGTGACGTTAAATAATATTAGGTATACAACAATGTGTTGGTTAGTTGTACTGTTGTTTAACGCCCAAATCAAGAATATTTCACTCATATGGAGACTTCTACAGTATACACTAAGGAATCGGTCGAAGACAAGATATCACTCTCATGCGCGAATCTAGGATTTTTCTCCAGGGTCCAACTCGTGCTAGGTAAAAATCTTACGTTGTTAAAATGAGAATCTAATGGTCCGGACCCCCTTGACTCACCCCTCTAGATCCGCGCATGAGTCTGGGTTCCTTCTTTCAAACAGATTTACCAGGTACCTCTGAACATGTTCCTACCTAACCACCTTTTTATTTATCACTCAGAAGAAAACACGAGCAGCACGGACTTCGGGTTAATTTGATTAACGCTACTTAATAAATGCCAGGTTGCGAAAACCAATCCATTTTTCTGAATATAGAATTGTAACCTTTTATCAGGAGAGGTATCATGATCCACCACAAGAGAGATAACACGTGCGTTCATATGCATACCGAATGTATAGAACTTGTATTTCAGCACTATCAGTATTTTGCATTCTTTGTTATCTTTAAAACCGATCACTGGAATAAAGAGCCCGATCTTGAACTTGACCTTGTGTAACGAAGCGCGAAGCGTCGACTAAGTCTTGGCCAAGAAAGCACCAAGTTGAATGTATTGGAAAAATCCCAAAACGTCCGAGTAACAAAATAAATGTCAGGTTTTTTTGTGTTGTGGTGTTAGACTATTTATAGTACTACTGACCCAGATATTGACCCCCCCCCCCAAAAAAACCCACTCGTTCCCCAAAAATTATTATGAAAAATAAAAAGAAAGAATTTAAAAAAGAAAGAAACGAAGATAAATGAAAACAAACGCGTCCTTCTTCTTCGTTTCTTTCTTTTTTATTATTTGTCTTTCATAATCATTTATGGGGTGGTCTTTTAAGGGCGAGTTGACTGTTAACGCATATTTTTCTTTAAATTCAAATCTAGTGAAGATATTTAGGTTGAACATTATTTTTAAGAATTATGGCCATCTTATGCACCCCACGCCAGCCTAGTTTCTTTGCCTATACACAATTTGCCACATAGGTTTATGTTGAATTCCATGTAGATGAATTTTAATTGTTTGTTTCTTGTGCAAAATATCGAAAGTCATATACCAATGAAAATAAAGTTCACATAAAATATGTATGACATGTACGGAAGCACAGATGGGACATCTGCAAATTTTTTCCATCTCGTTCCCACGAGATATTATGTAGTTCCCATGAGATAATTATCTTGTTCCCATGAGATATTATGTCGTTCCCACGAGATATTATGTCGTTCCCACTAGATATTATGTCGTTCCCACGAGATAAAACTCGTTCCCACGGGACACGAGAAAATTTATCTCGTTCCCACGAGATACGAGATAATTATTCTCGTTCCCACGACATAATGTTACTTTTTGATTGGTTGATTATCTCGTTGGAACGACATAATTATCTCGTGGTCACGAACCCCTTGACCCCCCTCTAGATCCGCGCATGCAGAATCCAAGTACTCCGACAGTTTTTACTCGGACACACAAAACAAGGCGAAAGTATCATGATACTGTAGGTTTTAAACGAATTGCGCTTTTTACCAAACAAAGACAAGAGGGGAGGGGTTAAGGATATCTTAACATGCAGATTTTCCTTGAAAAGATGAAATTTTATCGCACATGAAGATAATGAGAAATACAATGCAACGTTTTGTGCGTGTGTATGGGGGTTCCCTAAAGGGGGACAAAAACCGGGATGGTGCAACTCAGGAAAAGTTATATCGCCCTTTTTTTATTTCATTTCCTTGTAATCAAAATGCCAGTCCCACTCCTCTGCTTCTTTTCTCGATATATCGATCGATATGATTAGACTGCGCTTCTTTATTTTAGGTGCGAACATACTCAGATCCCAGGGATCTCACATTCACATACGATGCAATTTTTTACATACAATTATCCATAACAACAAAAAAAGAAGAACAAATTAATGTTCAAAAGGAAACAAGCTCAACCTTTAATTGTTTGTCTCTTGAAATATCATCTAAGTATCTGGTTCTGAGAAAGGGAATATAAGCATCTTTCCTATATTTAACCCTTTCAACACCACAGACCATAATAGATTGGCCTAAGACAATAAAAAGACCATACCATTGTGATACTTGGGGTTGAAAGGGTTAACAAGATGAAAATCATAAGAATTAATGAGAAAAAAATATCTAATTAAAAGAAACGAAGATGAAATAGAAGCAAAATATTTTTTTCAAAGCATTAATTTAGTGAATAACTGTACCTACATGTATACAGCACGACACTGGCGCAGGATCGGGGGTGGGGCTTTTTCATAATCATGTTCGGAGAAATGAGCTTCAGGTTTCCAACCTGTAAATACCCCCTCGGACCCAGGCTTCCCGCAACCCCATCCCCCACCCCATTCTAAATCTAATTCCAGTCGTCGGGCCTGCAGTGCATCTATCGGTTGATAGATGAAACGAAAATGTGCATGGAAACTACTAAAGAAATTAAAATACATATCATGTATTCAATAGGCCTATTATTGGAGTTAAAATGGGTCGTCGGAGTAATGGGCTATCGAAGTAATAACATACGGTCCCGATTTGATACCGACATTTTTATTGGTCAATTACCTCGTGGCCACTAGATAATCAACCAATCAAATAGTAACGTTATGTCGTGGGAACGAGATACTTATCCCGTGGGAACGACATGATATCTCGTGGGAACGACATAATTATTTCGTGGGAACGAGTTATTTATATCGTGGGAACGACATAATATCTCGTGGGAACAAGACAAAAAATATGTTTACAGATGTCCCCTCTGTGCTTCCGTAAATATACATACCGTAGTAGTGATAAAAAAATCTGACCTACTTAAAGAGAGTTGGCCACATGACCTTTATCAAGATAGACTGAAATAAAAAAGAAAAAGAAAAAGAACTGTAAAATCTTCAGTAACTCATTTTCTCTAACACACAAACATAGAGACCTATACACAATGTAGCCTAGTGGATGCATAGGCGAAGGAGCCAGGTGGGGCATGCGTATGATGATGATGACGATGAAGACGACGACGACGATGATGATGAAGATGAGGAGGAGGAGGAGGATAAAAAGCGTTAAATGCACACATGTAGTTCACGCATACATCGACGAAGGGATCGGGAGGGGCACCTCGACCCGACAATTTAATAATTATTTTGAATCATTAAACCCTTTGAATTTTATAATCGGAAAAAAGACCCTCATAGTTATACACTTTACCCGTTAACTCTATTTCATATTTCTATAAATCGATTTAGCTGGGGTTTTTTTTTTTTTTTTTTACCTCCTCTTTTTGGTTTGTTTCCTACAGAAAGCGTTTGGGAAAGGATTTTTTTTTTTTTTGCGATTTTGTGAGCAGTCATCGAGCTTTGAAACCTACATGTAGGCTACCCTAAGTACATGTAGGCCTATGCGGTCAAGTTAAATGCATACCTTATATAAATGCGCGGATCAGGTGACTTTCTTAGCGGAAGTTTGTGTCATTGTCAACANNGGGGGGGGGGGGGGACTTGTGGTAAGGAGAACCCGAACCGTGATAAAATGAGAAACTAAGTATAATTGACCAATGGTGGTAGGCCTACATATTTTGCAAATTCCAGTGAGATTCCGGACCCCCTAGCATTTGCTCCCCCTCTAGATCCGCGCATGTATATAGGGGCCTATATAATTATGGCCATGTCGTCTAAGCTGGCCGAATATAAACATGTGTAAATTTCTAGCTCTCGGAAAAAATAAAAAATATTTCACACTAGCTCATGACACTGAGACATGTACACTCAAAGTTCACTCGGAAAAT
>JACSZP010001882.1:0-12082 GCA_016161895.1 Pinna nobilis
TCTTTAATAGAGAGATTGTCTCCTAAGTGAGGTGGTCTCCTAAGTGAGGTGGTCTTTAATAGAGAGATGAGATTCCACTGAACATATTTTATCCTGAACAGTGGTTAACAATTACATGATTAACCAGGCCCTACTCTTAATCAACTGCATGCGTGGGTCTAGAGAGGGGGTATGGACCCCCCCCCCCCCCCCCCCCCCCCCTGGATATGGCCCCCCCCCCCCCCCCTCCCCCCAAATTGGCAAGGTATACACCATCTCTGGTCAATGATGCTTAGTTACGTATGTATTTTAGAATGACTGTTTTGTTTTCTTGCCGCAAGTTTGACCCTCTGGTTAATTTTGACCGCTGACCCCTGTAAAAAAAAAAAAAGTAAAGGCCTGGATTCACACATAGACTGACACCCATCGAAGTCGACTGTAGTCTACTATGTGTTTGGTTAACTCAGATAAACGTCACGTAGTCAAATTACACCAAGACCAAGTCGAGTTCAAATATTTACGTTTGATAGAAGGGAAAATCTCACCGTATAATGATCTCATTTTTCATTATAGTTGTTTTGTATCTAGGTTTTTGTCAGGTATTCTCCATAGAACTTTGGATGATTTTAAAATTTATAAAACATATATAAACATCCATGATAAGATAACTCGTTGGCTTGAGGCTTACATGTATCATAAGAAAGTTTGAATCTCTTATACTTTAATCATTAGAAGCACATTTAATCTTAAAAGACGGACATATTTTCAGACCTAGCCAAATAAAAACTGTTCTGCAGCACTGTCTATAGTAATGAATGGTATGGTTGTCACAGCTGAGGTAAATAACCAATAGCCTACTTTTGTGATATGGCAAAACGTTACAATACTGAAGTATGGTATCGCCTGAAATGGAAATCTGAAGAAGTGATTTATATCTATTTACTGTTGTAAATCAGCAGATTCAATACAAAAAGAAAGGTGGTGTCTAACTATAGATATCTATAGTTCATGTATTATGTTGTTCTACTATAAATGGTTTTCAAAACGAATGGCCTCCAAAGAATTAATCTTATTCACCACCTGATCCGCCCCTTAAAAAAGCTTATCTTTGTATTTGAGCTACACTGAAAAAATCATATTTTGAAACACACATGGTCAAAATGACAATGAGGAAATGTTTGAGCCATCAAGGCAAGGGAAAGGTATATGTATGTACTAATTGGTATTAAAGCATGTTTTAAGACATGCGCACACTATTAGTCGCTGTAGAGTTTGAAAAGAAAACACATTTAGTTCAACTTTTTTTTTCTGCCATAATCTTTAAGTCTTATGGTGACAACTAGTTTTTATTGGTGGAGGAGATAGCCCAATTACAATGTACATGTACCTATGCAGGGACAGGCAAGTAAACTCGAAAACTTTCTCACACAATTAACGTGGACTGAAACCCGCACCGACGAGAGGCAAGAGACTGCATGGTTGAAAGTGCAATACTCTAGCAATTCAGTCACAATGGCCCCTTAACATGACAAATAATCTATTTTCACTCTGCCCAAATAATTCCATTCATGATGCCTAAGGTGCTGATGAGTGCCTTGAATGAAGGTTCAATGCTCCAACAATTCAGTCACAGAGGCCCCTTTATATGACAAATAATCTATTTTCATTTTGCACATGCCTATGGTGCTGATGAAACTCGGGATTTTGTGAAAAAATGAGTGGCTTGATTAAAGACCTTGTGACTTGTCCCAACTCACAAATCCTTAACCTATCACAAGGGTGAGAGATGTTAGAGGAGTCTGCGCTAAAAAAAAAAAAACACATCTAGGGCTATTGCAAATTATCTGCATCAAAACCTGTATTTGGAAAATACAATAATATCTAGTAAATGCCTATAGGCACACATAAATTTTCTTGCCGAGTCCTTTTGAAACTGAGGGTCCGAGGATTTGAATCTCATTGGGATGGGTGCAACTGTTTTTTTTCAGTCCTTCAGATGAGAGTACAGACTAAGGACAAATGGCACAGTAAGCCTCAGCATCTTAAGAACCCTTACACCTCAATGATCATTCATGTCAAGCATATGCTGAAATTTGGAGCCCCCAGCCATCTCTCTGTGAGGTCTCCATATGAGTGAATGATACTTAAATGGAATTTCCGGGTACAGTCAACTCCATGTATAACAAAGTTGAAGGGAGCAAGATATTTATCTCGGGTACAGTCAACTCCACATATAATGAAGTTGAAGGGGACAGGATATTTATCTTGTTATAGCCGATCTTTGTTATTCGAAATTACAAAGTAATGCTTATTGGGGATGGGTTTGTGTGTGGCCGTAGCCCTGACATACATGAAAAAAAAATGTCAAAAGTTTTCTTTTTCATTATATACTTTATCTCTAGGTTATGATAATAACATATACTCAATTTACATATCATTTACATATCTAGCAATATCAACAATATCACTACCCTCTCATTCATATTCAATTTACATATATATACTATAAATATATTCAACGTAATCACTCACTACAACTTGAAAATGAGCTAACAAGAGTAATAAACAAAATACAAAAAAATTAGAGAAAAAATTCAAATAAGTTTACTGTCATTTTATGGTATCAATGATTTTTCAATATTCACAAACTTACAGTAATTTGAAAATTGTTCATTTGGTCATACACTAATGCCCAACACACCTGCATTTATGTTTGCCAAAATGCATATTTCATAATCTGTATGCTATATGACTAGGGTATTAAAACTGTATTGTGTATTGACCAAGTGTTACACACATGGGAATTTAGGGAAGATGGATTTTGAGAGTCTTCTTACCCTATAAAATACCAAAAAGAAATGAGAAGTATTTGTATAGAAAACTTAACACATTCATTAGCATACATTCTAGCATCTTTTTTCCCTTCAACCATGGGTCAATGTTAATACTATCATCTGACAAGTTATAACGCTTATATTACAATACAAAGTAATGAACACATGGTCCAGGTAAGTCAATGGTGTGGGTTTCCCCTGTTCAATGTAAGTTGTCTTAGAGAAATAAAATTTCTCTTATACATAATTATTCATTTAATTTCAATTTCATAAGATTTATGTGAATTGTTCTTTTTGCAAAATTACCAATTTCATACACCATTTTTCTTTTAGAATTAAAAAGAACATCTTATGCATGTTTCTTATAAGATACATATTAGATAAACCATCCGCTTAACTTTTCTTAGAAACTAATACAACAATGATCTAATACTGGGTAATTATTTAGCAAGCGACTATTGGTACTTATTGGGTACCCTGAGACTAGAAAAATTAATGGAAAAACAATGATATGTCCCCTCATATAAACTCTTCTGTATACTGATACAACATTCCCTTACACATGCTATTCATCTGTGATCACCTTCTAATGAGACGGGGGATGTCCAAGTTCAATGTAATTTTTTGGGTTTATGTGTTTAACGCCTAGCTGCATACATTTTTGTCTGTGCAGTCACATGACCTTAATGACAGCCAATCAATGTGTGATGATTTTACATTATATGCTTTATTGCTGTTAGCATGGCTGGAATGTTTAAAGACTTGAAGTACTGAAGGTTGAATGGTTACCTTTAATGTGTTTTTTATGAAAGGGCTAAAAATCAGACAGTAATGTACAAAACCAAGCACATGACTTTCATCCTTGGTTGGTACTAACTGAAAATAAACAAGAAAACAAACCTTGTTCACCTTTTTGTTCTCAAAATTTCTTAATAATAAGGAATTCACTAGAATCATATTGCCAAGATAGATTGCCTAACAAATAATTTAAACTACGGTATAGTAAGAGAGATTTTTTGTTATTTCAATTCATCAAACCAATGGAAAATTTGAAACTACATGTACTTTTAGAACATATTTGAGACTTTGGTATGACAATTATGATCAAAATTGAGGAAAATCAAAATTCTATCATCAATTTTCTGACAACTGAATCCAAAATATAAGACAAGTAACTTGTCCTAACAGTAACGATATTATTCTTAAAAGAGATATTTACTGACATTGGAAAACACACAATAGGTATATTATCATAGCACTTACAGATGGCAACAAACAGATAGGTCAAAAGACATCACTTTACCTAGTACTGATATTCTCAAAGGACATTTACTTGCAATTTTTACTACTCGACACTAGCAATACATATACGTACAAAATCTTTTTGTAACATTTGGCAGTAGTACACAATCACAGATTAGGATATGAGTACATGTGTACTAGTATCGACTTCTATCTGCCTTCGTTTTGCTTTATTTTTGTCACCGACTTACATTACCCTTTACACGGCTGTCATGGTAATACACATATACATAGATTACAAAGTTTGTTATCATGGAATATTTGTCACAAAATTTTTTTCTACAAATTAGAGATCACATAAAATCACATTTCTCTACACAAAATCTTTGATTCGCTGGAATGTTTTGCATTCAAAATTTGTTCTTGATTTGTTAAATACCAATACTTTAACATTTCTTACTAAGAATTTGCACTGAAAACATGATACTGTACATTTGCAAGTGGAAATATTCCAAATTCTACCCAAGGTTCAGGTACATGGCATTTCATCGTGACTAGATCACAGAGTCTCCCAAAAATCAAGTTTTACTCAAACAACTTCAGAAGTTGGTTTTGTTAATTAGATGATAAGAGCGATAAATTTATGTTCAAAGGACTAAGTCTATAAATACCGTGTCAAGTTTTTGGTGGTCACGAATGCTTTTTTCAATAATACATGAGGAGTCAAAGTTGTAAAGAAAAAAAAACAAACTTCAGTTAAAGGATTGAAGACTAATCAATTTAGACAAACTTTAGAAACCTATCTTTTACACTTTACATTTTATTTTCACTTAAGTGTGGAAATGAAGCTCAGTTGAAAATGTTCAAGCTTTAAAGGGAGATAACCAATTGAGTGACCATACTTTTTATACAATCAACGACATCTACTCTCCCAGTGGTTTTACCTTACCTTAGTAGGCCTATTTTATCTGAATGAAAACTTTAGACAGGTGTTTTCAATTTAGATGTGGTACATTGTTGTATCTGAATATGCACTGAACACAGTTTGGCCCAGATTTTGATTCAGTACAGTTCCTGTACAAATTTTGCTACTCTGATCCTGCTCATGACTAGAAAAAAACATGTCAATTACTAGAAGTTCAATAATTTACATAACATTGTGCTTAAATTAGCATAATTAATTTAATCAGTCATCTATAAACACAAAGTGAACATACTTCTATTATAAGAGTTACAAATCCTACACGATCAATTTTTCGTATCAAGCTGTCTGTGCGCTTCTTGTGCGATTTCTAGTACTTCTTCTGTAAATATTAAACATACATAAACTATGGCACGTACACATCAGACAGCTACAAAATGTAGGTATTACCAAAAATTGTATAAAAAGTCTACAATTTCACAGAAAAAGCAGGGAAAAAATATCTACAACTCACTGAAACTTAAATGCATCTACATGTGTTTCAGCTTACATTAATAAAATCCTCTCAAATATCTTTTGGGACCATAACGTCTTAATCACAGATTTGAGGACTTATCACACGTGGAATGAATTTGGTTGGGGGACTACTTAACGACTCACACAGAACAAATATCAAAATGTTGAATGTTATGGGATCTGAAGTTTGATTTTGAAATGGTCCCTTGCTAGGCGGAGAAATAATGATGGAAGCCGATATAAATGATCTCTCTGCGATGATGAAAACAATGTGAATTTCAGGATGCTGTTGCTATAGTAACTAGTCTTCTAGGTTTCTGAATGCTTGCTGCATCTCCTCGTACAACTCTTCGTAGTCTTGTTTAATCTTCCTCTCACCGTCCTTCACTGGGTCCTGATGTGAAAAAAAAAAACATAGTTTAAAAACATGTGAAAACAAAATCCCTTACTGGGCTGCAAATTGAAACATAGAGTCTGGCTTAAAATGTATGAGATTATTTAAGAAATAATTTCATTAAAGCAACTTTAAATCTGGACAGGTTCAAAACTGGTTGTAACAAGATGGGATGAAGAAATCCTACCAATACTCCAAGCATAGTTTGGTCAAAATTTGGCCCATGATTTGAAAGAAAAGGACAAAAATTTAAAAAGTTTACACAATATAGTTTAATGTGCTCTTGTACTTTTGTGGATGACAAGACCAGACCATTGCTAACACTGTAAAGCCTACAAGAACTTAATGCTTTACCTCTAACTTTGTTTTTATATCATCAATACATTTGACAGTATTTTCGTTACTCATGAGTGTCTCATTTTAAGTAGAGAGACCCTGGGTACATTTGTAATGACAAATGACCTTCCCACAGTAAAGATTTGATAAATTGTAGTTCAAGTGGCCTTTTGAAAATGTTTTAGACATCTGGACTTTGATTCATGAATGTTTGGGACAAAAAAAATTATATGAAAATGAGAAACTTGATACATAAAATTTCAAACATGAGTAAAAATTTCAATAGGATTATATAATTTGGAACTTTGAGAAAATTTGAGTCATTGAAGGTCGAGTCACTGAAGTTTTACTGTTGAAGTATTCCTGTAGAGGCAAGACTTATTTAACTATAAATAATCCTATAGATAATATAGACTGCTATTGTTACCTTGAATTTCATACTGCTGAGTTTGTAGATGATGTCATTCATCTGGTCACGGATGATTGCCCACGTGATCTTGTTCTCGCTCTGTGCTGTGCTTTCTACAGCATGTCGAGCCATGTCATAGAAGGATATGATGTTCCTCAACATCCCGACAGTTTTGTAAAATGGGCAGAATCTGTAAACAGAAAAATATGTAAAATACAGAAAAACTACCATATTTTGTTCATAAAGCTATAAATTCTTGGTAAAACAAATGTTTGAATACCAAGAAATGCATGTCTCCTACTAGCAAATCTCCATCAGCCATAACTCTGTGAAAATAAGGTTAACTCTTAAGTATGAGCAATTCTTAAAATTTCAGATTCTTAAATCAAAGTAAATCTAAAGGTCATTTCAGATGTTAGTGGAGAAACTATCAGAGTTTGTACAAGTAAGAAATTTCCAAGTCTTCTTCATTTCTGCTCGAAAGTCAGGGTTTGTATTCAGTCAAATTTATCTGAACTAACTTATCTCTTTTTTGTGACAGTTGGAGGAATAAAAATGGCAACTTGGATATCAATACATGTTCTGCATACAAAGGTTCCCTCTGGTGGAAAACATATATAAGTTTGGAAATTGTACCATGTACATGCGGAGTTAACATTCAAAGGTTTCTAAACTTATAAATGCTACGTCTTTTTGCTGCCAACACACACCATGACCCTGAACCATTTGATTCTATAAATATAGGAACCTATCAGAAAATATGTACAGAGTAGCGGACACTTTTGTTCTCATGCAAATCATCTAAATAAATGAAGTGTCCGGATTACTGAAACGTACTTATCATATGGCCAGTGCAATTAAAATTTTGTTTCCAGGAAATTTTGTCTGGTTAGCATCCAGATTATTGGCGTCCGGATTCATGGGGCTTGAATGTATTTTGTAGGTATTAGAAAGCGTAAGAAATAGCTCATAATTTATCAGTATTCAACACAAATGGACGTTGACATACAGATTGTCTATCCTACACAACAGTTGATAAAGAAGAAGAAAACTGGCAAACGACTGTTACACATCACTTAGATAAACTGTTAGTTATCAAACCCCAGGATTAAGCTTAATAGGATCAAAGGAAGTCTGACATAGACTGCAATGTTTGTATATTACTTAAAAATCCATCCACTAAAATGTAACTTGTCTTAAAATTCTGTTCAAAAGAGAACAATTCATGTATATCAACCGCTGTGCCATGTCAATTTTCTGACTGTTTTTATTAGCTGAGACATTTGCAAGGCAGCAAAATTATATATGAAGATAAAACTACAAAACTATAATGGGGGCCTCCGTGGCAGAGTGGTTAGCGTGTTCGACTGCAAATCTGAAGATCCGGGTTAGAGCCGCGCCATCGCCGCTCCGCAGTTGGCCGTCCCTGTCCTTCGGAGGAGACAGTAAAAACCAAGGCCCTGTGTCACAGTAGGTGTTGGCACGTTAAAGAACCCTCCCTGCTTTACGGACATAAGTGCCGAGCGCAGGCAAAATTTGTAGCCCTTCACCGGCACCTTGTGACGTCTCCATATGAGTGAAATATCCTTGAGTGGGACGTTAAACAACAATACCGTACCATACAAAACTATAATGTACCAGACATACTGACCTGTCATAAGGAGTGTAACCATTTTGTTGTAAGAAGTCATCTTTGATCAATTTTGATACTTCAAGTGTGATTTTGTCTGACTCAGCCAGAGAACCCTGGAAATATATCACAATATATCTATAGAATCGTGGTCTTATCTCAAAAATAGTGCTTCATCACTTTGTAGTTATATTCTGAATGCTCCATAGTCAAAGTTAATTGACATGTAATGGCAGCATTAAACAAACTTTGTCTGTCTCTCTGCCTGTCTGTCTCTCTCTCTCTGTCTTTCTCTCTCTGTCCCTCTCTCAGTAAGATAAGTGTCATGATATACAACTGACATGTGATCATAACAAATCATGCAAAGGGAGATAATCTCAACATAAGATAACATAATCTCATTATCTACTGAACTACACAACACATCTGGTTGTAAATTGAAACTAAAGAATTTAGAAAAGTAACAAGTGAATTTTGTTATAAATTGCCATAAATAAACAAAATATATGACATGCCTTTATCTCCACAAAGAGACCACATATCAGCTGTCATTTTCAAAATACAGAGCTGCATCTATTACAATTCTGCTTCTTATGTTTCTTACCTTACCGACCAGCTGTACAATTTCAGACAGATCTTCCTCTTCCTGAAGGATTTCCTTGCACTATAAATAGACACGAGTCATAAATGTGGAGTTATTCTCAAACCTAATATAGACATGATTATCAGTTGAAGGTATGGAGTTCCTTGTTATGAAAAAGTACATATATAGACTGCAAAACACAAGTTACTTTATTTTCTGTAAGGTGATCATAAAGCATGCTGTATAAGCCCATAAGACCATTACGTGGCTCTGGACTAAGCATTTAACTAAACATGCACTTTTTTTCAGACAAATGAGTAAACACATTAAACAAAGTATTGGTATTGTTTTTTAATGTCCCACTCAAGAATATTTCACTCATATGGAGATGTCACCGTGTGCCGGTGAAGGGTTACAAATTTTGCCTATGCTTGGCACTGCTGGCCGTAGAGCAGGGAGGGTTCTTTAACGTGCCAACACCTACTGTGACACAGGACCTCAGTTTTTACTGTCTCATCCGAAAGACAAGAACGGCAAACTGCGGAGTGGCGCTACACGGCTCGAACACAGATCTTTGATTCACAGTCAAACATGCTAACCACTCGGCCACTGAGGCCACCATTAAACAAAGTACCACGGTCTAGTGTTGCTGTACACCTAAAATACATTGTATGTCCTAATGACTCTTAGATTTGATGAAAAGCTTACAGACTGTTACTTAAAATAAGTTGTACCAGGAAATACAGGTCGGCAGTATACACACCTTTGTTCTTAAAGGAGTAAAATCTTGGAAGTTTTTGTCATAGAACTCCTCTAGAGCTCTCATGTATTTGCTGTAAGAGATGAGCCAGTTAATGGCAGGGAAATGTTTTCTCTGAGCCAGCTTCTTCTCCAGACCCCAGAACACCTGTACAATACCCAGTGTAGCTGAAGTTACAGGATCTGAGAAATCACCGCCAGGTGGAGACACACTGCAATGAGATAATAATAAGTATGTCATTTACGAGCTATTAGAAATTTTCCTTTTCAGGACATTTCAATTAGCTCTAAATTTAGAACTTTTTATCCAAAACATGTTTGTCCATTATAATGATACAAAATCATTTAAAATTCTTTATGAACTTAAGAATTGGCTCTAAGATTAGTATGAAGATGAGATTTGGTGAATATATTCTGTCAGTGGATAACTCATATCTTGCAAGTAAATCTCATACCTATTATATTATATAAAGCACCTGACAATCATTACAGAAAATTTGAAAATACAGTTTACCCTGGTTATATTGAACCTGAAGGGGAATGAAATTTTCTTTCAAATAAACAGGGTTTTTGAAATAATCAGGTTACAGTAGTTATAATGTGATTTTGGTTGGGAACGATATTTATTTCAAATTAAGCAGGATATTAGTATACCAGGGTTCAGTATAACTGGGTTCCAATGTAAATCGTTCAGTTTCTACAAGAGTTCCACCACTTTATATGAACTGTTTTTGTTGTTGTTGTTTAACATCCCACTCAAGAATATTTCACTCATATGGAGACGTCACCGCGTGCCGGTGAAGGGCTACAAATTTTGCCTATGCTCGACACTGCTAGCCGTAGAGCAGGGAGGGTTCTTTAACGTGCCAACACCTACTGTGACACGGGACCTCGGTTTTTACTGTCTCATCCGAAGGATAGGGACGGCCAACCGCGGAATGGTGCTTATGCGGCTCGAACTCGAGTCTTCCGATTCGCAGTCGAACACACTAACCACTCGGCCACGGAGTCCCCTATATGAACTGTAGATACTCACGCTCCTACAATGCTGACACTGCCCTCTCTCTGTGGATTCCCTATACATTTAACACGACCAGCACGCTCATAGAAAGAGGCAAGACGAGCACCTAAGTAAGCGGGATAACCGGAGTCAGCAGGCATCTCAGCCAATCGACCAGAGATTTCTCTCAAAGCCTCAGCCCATCGAGAAGTTGAGTCAGCCATCATAGATACATTGTAACCCATGTCTCTGAAGTACTCAGACAGAGTAATACCTGTGGAGGATAATCAGATGTATAAGAAAACCGTACAATCTTACTGGCAGCACTTATAGGTCAACCTCACATGATAATGATGGACAGGTTTAACCATCATAATGTACTCCATATCTGTAAAATACTCAGACAGTGTAACAAAGCTAGCCAAAGTAAATTAAAAATGGGGTTAAATTTCCTGAAGATTAGGTTAAGTCCATGGTAACAAAATTGGTTCTAAATAAAATTCCTAATAATAAGAAATCCATATGTGAAATATTAAAGCCTCATCTTTTCAGTTTCAAAAGATATAGCCAAGCTTAAAATTTTGACTACCGAAGCCACCAGTAATGTCAAGGATGATGCCAAGGGTCTGGCATTAATTTTCTGGATCCAAGTCCTGGTGAGCTAAAAATGGAGTTGTGTCTCACAAACGTTATTCCTCCACTGGCAGGACTTACACTGAACAAGCTCATCCAAGTACTAAGCTAGTTGAACATGTCCGATATGGAAACTGTATCTCTTATCGCTATATTCTCTAAGTAAACTTTATGCTAGTTCCACAATTAAATTCCTATTTGTCTCAAGACAAAGATACCTTTACATTAGTACCTAAACATATTTTGGTTGGTTTTTCAATCTCAGACATGTTTTGTAGAAAAGTATGTTTTGGGATGTGGACTTGACCTTGAACTTCAGGTTTATGTTATGTTCTTAACCTTTTTACAGGCAAAACAAAATATATGTTGTCAGTCTGTTTGGGTACTGCAACATATATGTCATCTATATATTCACAATGTTATATAATATATGACAATATATATGTTACTAGGGACGAGGCTGTTGTAGGATTTCTAGATCATAATTACAAATCCCCATCAGTGACAGACTATGACAGTAGTACATACCTGTGTAGATAGAGGCTTCTCTGGCAGCTACAGGCATGTTGGAGGTGTTGGCCACAATCTTAGGTTTATGTCATATACTGTTGTGTGGATATGTTACTGGGGACTAGGCTGTTGTAGGGTTTCTAGATCATAATTACAAATCCCTATCAGTGACAGCCTATGATAGTAGTACATACCTGTGTAGATAGAGGCTTCTCTGGCAGCTACAGGCATGTTAGAGGTGTTGGCCACAAGTGCAGTTCTCTTCATGATACTTTCTGGTTTTCCTTCTACCTCCATAGTAAGCTGTCAGGAAGAAAAAACAACATAAACTGTTA
>JACSZP010001885.1:0-32835 GCA_016161895.1 Pinna nobilis
TGTACGACTATATATAGTGAAGCACATCTTGCCAAAATCGACTCAGCAACATTGGCCACTTTCCTTCTTACTCTCTATGGGTCAGTATTTAATTTACTTCATAATTGCTTCCTTTTGGTTCTTATTACTGGAGTATTGAATCATTATAATTAGGAATATGTAATATCAAACTTGACAGTGCTTGAGATAATATGTAGGAGCAACCTCAACTTTTTACCATTATTTTTTATGCATTTCTCATGATTTTATAGGGTTATATAGTGCAAAAATGTAGTTTCACACAAGAGCACTGTTGCAGTCTATTAACTCTTCCAGCACCTAAGACTGAAATGGACTGGTGTAGGACAATAGAAATAAACCTACCATTCTGATACTTGGGGTTGAAAGGTTTAAGTTTCACATTTTCATTTGAATCTCCTCTCAGGGTCGGACACATCACATGATGTTTCTTTATTACAGCACAGTACCACTTGCATGGACAGGACTCAATGACCGCACCGTTGAGGGTTATTTACAGTGGCATGATGGTACTGCTGCCACCTCTGGTTATCCTGTAATATCTGACTCATCTACAGGGGACTGTGGCAGTATGGATTCTTCTGGAACATGGACGATGAAAAGTTGTGCTACAACTCAAGCATTCATCTGTGAATATTCTCTTCTAGGTAATAATCTATCTACACATCACTGAATATGGTAGTTTTGAGATATTTTCTCTTTGAAGACCATAATTTCAACTTGTCACAGTGATGAAAATCTGCAGATACAGTGGAGCCTCATTAATCAGGACACTTTCGTTCTAAAGTAAATTGTCCGGATTAATGTAGCATCCAGACAACTGAAACATACAGATCATAATGTCCAATGCAATTTGAACATTTTGTTCTCTGTAAAAGTCGTCTGGAAGATGAAGCATCCGGATTACTGGCGTCCTGATTAATGAGGCTCGACTGTAGTCGGGTTTAAGGTTAGATTGTAGAAATAATCCCTACAGACATTACCGTGAAGAGAAAACGTCACCCTATTACATGAGTAGATGTCAGCTTCCTTGTATTGTTTTAAATCTAGATACAATTATATGACCAAGAGCAGCACTCCCAAAAGGAAAGACATTCTGTAGAGTTTTGAAATTATACACATCTATCAGTTTTAGAAGTGAAAATTTTGCAATTTCGTGAGATCAGTTTTAATCAAATTCTAATTCAAAATTGATAAGAATTACTTAGTAGAATACAGGGACATAAGGAGTCCAGGAGATCTTAAAATTTAACCATGCCAAAAAAAAATAGCATTTCAAACAGATGTACCAATGCATATCAATTGTTTCACATACAATCTGTCTTTATTTTGAGTATGTGGATTTACTCTGATGCTCCTAAATTATCCTTCCTTTACAGTATTTGCCTTACTTAAGTATATGTAGTTGTGTAACTTATTTATATTGCAGGAGTTGCCAGTGTTGAGACCTATTTAACAGGGATACCGGATTTAGATGGCACATCTTATACACTGACAGAAAAAGAATCAACTACCAGGCCTACAGATAACCAAGTTGTAGCCAATATTTTTCCAAGTAAGTTCAGCTTTTCTTTTTTTAGAATGTACATTATTTCAAGCTACTTTCATTCTAAAGTAAAACAAAAGTAAAGTGATCAAATTGCTTTTAGACATTTGATGAAATTTAAACTGATATCATAAACACTTTTTGAGACCATTTAATTACCTATGAAAACATCACCTAACAAGAGAGTTGATACTCCAGAAAATAAGTTTTATATAAAGGCTCATTTCAATTATTGATTTTCTTTCGGTTGCCTGTCTTGAGCGGTGATCCTTGATAGTGATGGCCTTTCATGACAGTTGGTCTGTAATAACAATGGTATCTCATTACAGATGTTCTTTAAAAACAATGACATCTCATGACAGTTGGTCCATGATAACAATGGTATTCCATCACAGTTGGTCTGTGATAACAATGGTATCTCATGACAGTTGGTATGTGATACAATGGTATCTCATGACAGTTTGTCTGTGATAACAATGGTATCTCATGACAGTTGGTCTGTGATACCAATGGTATTTCATCACAGTCGGTCCATGATAACAATGGTATTTCATCACAGTTGGTCGATGATAACAATAGTATCTCATGACAGTTGGTATGTGATAACAATGGTATCTCATGACAGTTGGTCTTTGATAACAATGGTATCTCATGACAGTTGGTCCATGATAACAATGGTATTTCATCACAGTTGGTCTGTGATAACAATGGTATCTCATGACAGTTGGTATGTGATAACAATGGTATCTCATGACAGTTTGTCTGTGATAACAATGGTATCTCATGACAGTTGGTCCATGATAACAATGGTATGTCATGAAGGTTGGTCTGTGATAACAATGGTATTTCATCACAGTCGGTCCATGTTACAAATGTTATTTCATCATAGTTGGTCTGTGATAACAATGGTATCTCATGACAGTTTGTATGTGATAACAATGGTATCTCATGACAGTTGGTCTGTGATAAGAATGATATCTCATGACAGTTGGTCTGTGATAACAATGGTATCTCATGACAGTTGGTCCATGATAACAATGGTATGTCATGAAGGTTGGTCTGTGATAACAATGGTATTTCATCACAGTCGGTCCATGTTACCAATGTTATTTCATCATAGTTGGTCTGTGATAAAAATGGTATCTCATGACAGTTTGTATGTGATAATAATGGTATATCATGACAGTTGGTCTTTGATAACAATGGTATCTCATGACAGTTGGTATGTGATAACAATGGTATCTCATGACAGTTGGTCTGTGATAACAGTGACATCTCATGGCAGTTGGTCCATGATAACAGTGATATCTCATGACAGTTGGTTTGTGATAAGAATGGTATCTCATGACATTTGATCTATGATTACAATGGTTTCACATGACAGTTTGTCTGTGATATCAATGGTATCATGACATTTGGTCTATGATAACAATGGTATCTCATGACAGTTGATATCTCAAGGTAGGTGGTCTGTCACAACAATGGCCTTTCATGATAATGGACTGTCACAGCAGACGCCTTATTTGACAGGTGTCTGTCACAACAGTGGTGTTTCATGACAAGTGTCTGTCACAGCATTGGCCTTTCATGGATGGTCTGTCACAACAATGGCCTTTCATGATAATGGACTGTCACAGCAGTAGCCTTATATGACAGGTGTCTGTCACAACAGTGGCCTTTTATGACAAGTGTCCATCACAGCATTGGCCTTTCATGGGTGGTCTTTCACAACAGTGGCCTTTTATAAAAGTGGTCTGTCACAAACTCATGACAGGTGGTCTTTCACAACAGTGGCCTTTTGACAGGTGGTCTTTCACAACAGTGGCCTTTTATAAAAGTGGTCTGTCACAAACTCATGACAGGTGGTCTTTCACAATAGTAGCCTTTTTGTGGCTTCCTTGTTAACCGTTTGTAACATTACCAAAGTACCAACTATCTTGATCTGTAGCCTTGAAATATAATACGAATATAATAAATAATCTACAGTGATCTATTGTTAAACATGGTTTTAGACAGTATCTCTTCTCTGCATAATGTTGATTTTCCACCTCTCCCTGCAGATATGTGGATTAACCATGATGGTGTTTTGTGGGCATGGAACTTCAAAACAGCAGTCCTTACACAAAGTGTGACGTTAGCCTTTGAGGTGTATGAGCCCCAGTGTTCAGGTGGCACAAGCTTTGTTACACCAGGTATGTTCAAAATTGTATAAGTTGATTGGCTACTTATGCCTTGATAATGTATGTATTTAATTCTTGGTATATTTATTGTACCAATAATTAACGCCAGAGGGATTGTGGTTACACTTATCTTTATTTCTTACCCATACTTGTCCACAGTTCATTGTGCAGAGTGATATGTGATCCATAAAAGCTTTATTGGCCAGAATTCAACAGTTAGTGATAGGGATTAAGGTCAAGCAATCCCCTTGGATTAAAATAATAGCCCTACATACATGTATAACAAAATTACTTAAAAAAGAAACAGTCAAAGCTATCTTATCTGTACCAAATGATTTATGACAAACAGCATCTGGGGTGTCCAAGTATAAAATTTATGCAATTTAATAACAAAATATACAATTAACTTATATATGATATACTAGGCAAAACAATGTCTGCCCACTGCTAGTAAAACATATTCCCTGGCATAATCTTGCTCAGTCTGGTACAGTCTATACTCATTTTATTTCATACAATCTTCGGTAATGACTTACTATGTGTGCATATACACCTTATACAGTTTGAGAAAACACTAAATGAAGAATAATATGAAAAGAGTATCCCAATTTTCTCAATATTTAAAAAAATAAAAGGTATGTGACTAAAGAAATGATGCAATCAATGTATTTCTAAATAAAGAAAAAATCAAAACACCTGGAACAATAGTTATTGATGTGATCAAAGAAGACAACTAAATATAGTAACAAGAGAAATTTGAAAACAAAATAATGATTTTTGATATTGATAAAGAAATTATGACAAAATAAATTCCAAAAAGGTCTATCTTTACTGTGCCAAAAGTAATTTTTAAAAAAATCAACAACTATGGACCCTCTTAGCAATTCAACCTCCCCCCCCCCCCAAAAAAAAATTGTCAATAGAATTATGCTGCCATATTCAATAATTGAATATTCTATTTACAGCCTGTGATGGTAATGGGGCCAAATTTGGCACATGTAGCGTGGCATCATCATGCAGTGATAGACTATCGTGTTCAGACATCAACGAGGATTACTGCTATATCTCTCAGCAATGTCAACCCAAAATGGACCCTTGTAACTGTAACAACAGAAATGATGCATTCTGCTCAAGTGATTATCAAACCTCTGCTCCAGAATACCGTCTTAGGGGTCAGACTTTTGTCACTTTGCCTGCAGGAGCATCTACAATACTTTCAGTGCATACAACTGGTATCGCAGTTAAGGAACATTATATTCTGGGATTCAAAACAAACAGTAGCACAGATGTTATATACTGTGATGCCAATTCTGACCTGCAAGACAATTCTTACCAGGCTATATTGAGTGGATGGATGTCATCTGGGGATACTCTAGATAAAACCCTAGCTTCCTGGAAACAAAGTACTGCGTGTTTCTTCCAGGCAGTATATGCAAAAAGAAATGAATTAACTGCGCCTACATCATTGCAGTATTTCACTTTTCCTGATTCTTACACATATACAGTTACTGTACCATCACTAACACAAACCAGTTCTTGTAACTTGAACGCTGAGGAGGAGGTAGGAATAATAGAGTGGATAACTCCCACACTTAATAATGTGTCT
The DNA here is from genome assembly GCA_016161895.1 of Pinna nobilis. Lineage (NCBI taxonomy): Eukaryota > Metazoa > Mollusca > Bivalvia > Pterioida > Pinnidae > Pinna > Pinna nobilis. The sequence continues at coordinate 5,351 of JACSZP010001885.1, forward strand.
GGAGTGGAATACATCTATGTAGTACACAATGTTGGACTTGATCTACTGTTCAGCATTTCCAAGGGCAGCCAGTTAGTTGCTGATTGGAGATTTGGTACTTCTGATACCCAGGGATCATTCATTAGCTCTTGTCCTGCTGCTGTATCAGCACAATATCCAGTACTTTGTGACGCAAATCAATACTGGCCAGAGTTACCGTTTGCATATAAATATAGAGGGTTTGATTATACTGCAGGTTCCACATCATCAGTTGAAGTCACAGTACGGAATGATCTATCAGCACAAGTGACAAAACTCATCAGTGTTCTGATATTTATGGAACTGACAGGTTTAGAGATTGACCTTACTACACCAAACAATGATAATATGGTGGCCATTGATGCATCAACCGAGTTTACTGTGAGCATGACTACCGGATCCTCGTCCTCTTTTGAATACAGCATAAATGGGAGTACAATATCCATACTAACTACAGATACATTTTCTTACACATTTGCTGCACGAGAGGCTTACTTTGTATCTGTAAATGCATCAGACTTAATGTTTACTGGCACAGCCAATATCACAGTTATAGCTAGGTACCGTGCATCTGTCACCGACTTAGTATTTGGATCAGGGTCATCTGTTCTCTTAATTAATGTTCTGCAATCTTTTACTGCCCAAGCTACTATAAACACTGGTGCATTTATAAATATCACTTGGAGCTTTGGCCCATTAACAAGGGAGTCGTCCATGGAAACAACATCAACAAGTTTATCATTGTCTGAATCCTACACATACACAGCAACAGGGAATTACACGTTATCCCTCACTGTTGTAGATGAATTCAATGATACCGTATCCAAAACAAAAAACATAGAAATAGTTGAGGAAATACCATCAGTGACATTGTCATCATCCACCACACTGAGCAAAAAGGATGATACTGTTACTGTTACTGCTACAGTTCCTGCGCCAACAAGTTCCTATGGAAATCTTTTGTTTACATACGATTTTAATGATGGAACAACAGAGCACAATACCTCACAGAGTCAAATTACACACCAGTTTACATCAGCAGGTGTTTATAATGTGACAATAGAAGCATTTAATGGTGCCAGCAACAGGTACTCTTCTGTCATTGTGGAAGTTCAGGAAATGATAACAGGACTGGCCATTAGCGGGGACAGCATCATTAGATCCAATGTCTCTGAAACATATTCTGTCTCAAAAACAACGGGTACAAGCTTGAAATATGAATTCAGAATAGATGCTCTAGGTATTTCACAAAGCGCAAGTTCCAACAACAACTTTAGTGTGGTTATACCTAGTGTTGGTACATTTAATATAACTGCTATCGTTACAAATGACATCGATTCTAGGCCCACCTACTTTGAAGTCCAAGTTGTTACTGCTGACACGCTTCAAATCACAAGCTTCACAGTTGAACAGTACCAAGCAGTCTCACAGGTGGTGACACTCGAGATTACTGTTCTACACCACGACACAGCTTCTTTAACAGTTACATGGCGTTTTGGAGATGGTAATTTGACCAAAGGTGTTGCATTATTTAATACGTCATACACCTATACCACAGCAGGTGATTACACTATTTCAGTGCTAGTTGAGGACTCGTCTGTAAGTAATGAGACATCATCTGAGATCACAATCATAGAGGAGATCAGCGGGGCAAACATCACAGATAATGGACCAGGAGCATTGAATACAACTATGAATGTCACAATACAATTGACAGCTGTCGTAACTGCTGGGACACAGCTAGTGTATACCTGGACAGTATCAGGTCAAACATACAGTACTGGCTCATCTAACACTTTATCTAAAGTATTTACTACAGCAGGATCTCATCAGGTGTGTGTCAATATATCAAATGAGGTTAGTCATCAAAGCATATGTAAAACACTGGAAATTTATGCCATGATAGAAAATTTAACTATATCATGTACTGGATGTATCCAGGATTCTGATGGCAATTCATTTGTAGAAGAAAGTTCATCAAAAACCTTTGTGGCATCCATACTACAGGGAACAACTGTTACTTATAATTTTGATTTTGGAGATTCAACGACAGTTGCAGGAACAACAAACAGCCAGTCGCATTCATATTCTGTAGGAAATTACACGCTCTATGTCACAGCTTCAAATCCAGTTCACACCCTAAAAGTTGGATTTCCAATTTCTGTGCAGTCAGCCATAACGCTTGTTTCATTTCCTTCAACCATGGTTAATCTTGGACTGGTAAACAACAGATTTACACTGACAGCCGTTGTAACTGGTGGATCTGACATCAATTTCAAGTGGAAGTATTGTAGCAACTGTTCAGAAGTGTACTCCACATCAAATGTGGTGTACAATCCTGGTTATGCAGATAAGGGGTATTATACAATTTCTGTAACAGCATACAATATGGTTAGTAATGCTAGTAATACAAAAACCCTTACTGTTGTAGAGGAAATAACATCTGTTACCATAGCATCCGATCTTATCAATGGCCAGTATGCTGTCAAAAGTTATGCTCATACATTCTCAGGAGTAGCAAATACAGAGTATCCGGATACCTATTTCCAGTGGAAAAGGACGGATACTAGTGGCTCTTATGGCTCAATGACTCAAACGAAGAATATTACATACACTTTCTCACAAACTGGACAATATACCATCGAGTGTACCGCTACAAATTATCTTACAGCTGCAGTATCCACACTTAATGTTCATGTTCAGGAAACCATCACCTCCGCGTCCATAACCGGAAATGTATCCACTGTTATCGGTACAGATTTAGGACTACATCTATCTGCTGTTAGCACAGGAAGTGATCTACAATATGAATGGTCAATGGAATTCTCTGGTGTTACCACTGTGTTGGCCAGTACTACAGCTTCTCTGGAATATTCATCCTCTATTAAAGGAAACTACACATTTTATGTTAATGTATCCAATGACATTAGCTGGTCAAATGCAGTTTTTGAAATCCAAATTATGGAAACTATAGACAACATCAGTATAACAGAAAACATCGGTTCAACAAGTCCTTATGTAGGAAAAGATGTTGCTGTTACATACTCCTCTAATGTCAACAAGGGTGAGAGTTATACCATTACATGGGAGGTTATGGACAGTGTTAGTATGGTCCTGACTACTACTACAGGCTCTTCTTTGACATACAGTATTTCTGCCTCTGGAACATACACTGTAACTATGACAGTCACCAATCAAGTCAGTACGAAGTCTAAAGTATTTACTGTCTATGTACAAGTACCAGTAACAACAGTTACACTAAGTGCAGCAAAGGTGATCGTCAAATCAGGAGAGTCTATTGCATATACGACCACATATAATACAGATGCCACTCATTTAACATTCTCGTGGATCATTGATGGAACCGCCTCAACATCTACAGGATCCACCATTAACTATGCTTTCCCAAATCCAGGTACCTTCACAATCAGTACCACAGTAAATAACAACATTAGTTCAAAAAATGCATCCATCAGTATTCTGGTACAAGATGAAATCCAGAATTTGGCATTTACTGGTTGTGATACCACTGCTGTTGAAGATACAAATGTCTCGGTATCAACCACCATGAGCAGTGGCACAGACGTATCGTTTTACTGGGAATCCTCAAATGGCTTCAGTCAGAGTGGGAGTACCTTCAGTGTCATATTTCCAAATACTGGAATATATTCACTAACTCTGAACGCCAGTAACCTTGTAGGATCTGAAGTATTACAATGCACTTTGACAATAATTGGAGTTATATCAGACCTTACAATTGATGTCTCCTCACCTCCATCTTGGTATTTTGTCGGTTATAATGTGATTTTTATGATTGGTGGAAATAACTTGGTTGGCGTGACATACAACTGGACTTTCACTGGTCCAGTCAATGACACTGGCCAAAGTACAACTAATATGTTTTCAAAAAAGTTCACCACAGCCGGTAATTATACAGCTACATTAGTTGTTTATAACTCCATCAGCTCTGAAACAAAAAGCATTTCCTTTGAAATTTTGGCACTGACCTGTTCTGAACCTACTGTCAATGCTGCAGGACAGGGCACTCGCACTATATATAAAGCATTATCAATCACGTTTGAAGCACTCGTAGCGCTAAATGGCTGCAGCGACTACAAAATTAAGTACCTTTGGACAGTGTATTCTGTCTCATGTTCGTCCTCGCTCACTTCAACCAATGCAGTCTCTTTTTCATCATCCGTATACACTGCCTCAACAAGGTTAACTCTTCCTGGAAAGTCCATGGATTATGGCACATTTTGTGTTCAGTTGTACACAGAGTATGAAAACACCCCACTGTCAAAGACTATTACCTATACGTTGACTGTTACTGAATCTACCCCTGTGGCCATCATAGCTGGAGGAAGCACGGTCACATCACCAGATAGTGAGGATGTGGTAGTGGATGGCTCAGAGTCTTTTGACCCAGATGGAGTTACCAGTGGACTGACATACTCTTGGTCATGCTCTGTTTCACCAGTAAGTTTGAATTAGTCATTCCCTTTCTTTTCTTCTGTGAAATTGTTTTAAACCTTAATTGTCAGAATGCTTATGTAAAGTATTGCTAACCTTGCAGATTTTCAGGTTCTACACTTCTGCAAACCACCAATGTAACCTTTGCTAATGGCATTTCAGATTAAATGTATAAGTCTGAAAGGAGTATTAATATTGTTAAAGTCCTTGAATGTCTTTTAGCTTTGATATACCTACTTTCTTTAATTTGAAATGAAGTTTGTACCTTATTATTATGTGCCTACCACCTATTTCAGAGTACTAGTCCCAGTGGATGTGATGATGTAACAGGAAGTACTACTAGTTCAGTAACCATGGCAGCCAGCAAACTTCAAAATGGGCAGACTTACACAGTTCAATTGACCTTTTCTGTTCCATCTCGAACAAGTGTTTCTACTACACAAACTGTAAGTACAAAGATCACATATCTTTTTACACTGCTTAATACCTTTGTTTCTCACATGCCCACATAAGTACAAAATTTAAAAAAAAAACCCTTATTTACGCCAGTAAGTGTGCAGAAGCTAGAATTAAAAAAAAAACTTTTGAGGTTGTGTCTTCTTAAAATAATTGTTAGACAGATTATTCCCTGTCTCAGTTGCCTTTGGTGCCTTGTCTTTGATTTGTCCATTAATAGTTTAGATGATAATTTAAGGTACACATTTCTTATTATTAAGAGTAACTCTAATAATAATTTCCTTTTTTTTTCATTCTTTTTTTTAGATTATAATATCCTCTGATGACGTACCAAAAGTGACAATTGAGTGCATATCTTGTAGAGCTAAGGATGACTTTGTCCTTAGTCCAGGGCAGATGGTGATGCTAGAAGGAAACTGTACCAACTGTGACTTGGCAACTGCAACTGTTTCATACCAGTGGACTCTGACCTATGACTCTACCGCCTTCACACTAGATTCCACATCTACTTCTACCACTAGCCAGAAGTCAAATTTAGTGATAAAAGGAGGACAATTGCCACAAGCATCAAGTTACACCGTAAGACTAACTGTGAGCAAGACAGAGGGAGGTTCCTCATACACAGGATACTCAGAGACATCCTACACTGGGAATTCAGCGCCATCTAGTGGCAGCTGCTCACTGAGCAGTATGAGTCACAAAGCATTAGAGGATACAGTGAATTTCACCTGCTCTGGGTTCACAGATGCTGGCAGTGCAACATCAGAGCTGTACTATAAAGTCATGTCCTACAGTGAAGATTCAGCAAGTTCTAGTGAATCTGTCGTCATCTATTATGGCAGTTCAGCATCAGGGAGTATCAATGTAGCCCCATGGGCTGGGATCATTCGAAATACAGTCAAGATCAAGATATACGTAGAAGATACACATGGTGCCTCTGTTGTTGGATTTGACAAGTAAGAATGTTTTTTTCAGTTGTTATAATACCTAATGAAGTGAGGTAGAGGCTCATGTCATCCCCCCTTCATTGGCATTGGTGTATACAAGTAAGCCTCATTAATTGGGACACCAATAATTCCGATGCTCCATGTTCTGTATTGAATTTCTAGGGAACAAAATTGTTAATTTGTACTGGTCGTTATAGAGATGTTGTTGTAGTAGTCGGGATGCTTCATTCATCTGGACAATTTGCTTGGGAATGAAGGCGTCCAGATGATTGTGGCTCCATTATATATTAAGATGGTTTGTTTCTTAATTATGGTACTAGCCAGGATAACCAAACTTGCATGTATTTGTGTAAAAATGGAAAGTAGTTATAGATGAAGCTTATGACCTCTAGTTTTGTTTGTTTAAATGAATGTTAAGAGAACTTTAAGGTTCACCTTTTGTCATCTTTAAAATACATTACATGTAGCTGTTGAAAATGTAATGCTTTATCGACTTATTTCCACCAATGTGAACACCAACTTCAATTCTAATGTTGTCAGAAAATGTAAAATTTCTTTCAAATTATGATGGACATAGAAAAAGTGGGTCAACATACCAACAAATACTTATACAGTGGAGCCTTGCTATTGAGACCTCCCAAGTGGCTTACAACATATTGTCTGATTAGTGAGGTGGTCTCTTAATTAGGGTAATGAAACCAAAAAAAAAGTCATGGTAGGCTGACTAAAATTTGATGGTCCTTATAACGAGGTGGTTTCATCATTGAGGTGGTCTTTGAGTGTTACTGTATCTGAGGTTGATCCAGATTCTTAAAGATATTGTTTACACTAAATCTCTGATATCATTACAGTTCAGTTACCATTAACTTGCCATCGTACACCGGTACAAAGACTGACTATATCTATGACAAAGTGACCAGTACATTGGCAGCATTGGTGTTGGAGAATAACCCTACTGCACTCCTACAGTACTGCATCTCACTTACTCATGAGGTCAATGAGGAGTCAAGACTGGCAGCACTGGCTACCTCAGATCCAGAGTTAGCAACCAGGACATTGATCAGGAATGCCATAACACTTGCCTCCCTGGGGCTCCCAATTGAATCCATCAGTGAAAAGGAACAAGTTGCATTTATAATGCAACACTTAATGGTAAGTGGATTATGTAACTGGAAATTTATTTGCTAGATGTTTCAGTAAGAGAAAAAAAAAGTGTACTACTTACATGTATGATGAAGTTGATATTTTTATATCGTTGTTAACAGTCTGTCACTTACATGGGGTGTTGCTGAATGCCAGTGAATGGCTACAAAATTTAGTGCTTGCCTTAGCACCTGTGGCTATTGAGCGGGGAGGATTCTTTAATGTGGCAACACCTGCTGTGACATAAAACCTCATATTTTGATGTCTCTATTAAAGGAAATGAAAGTCATCTCATTGTAGATATCTGTATGTTAAAGATCCCACACTGAATACGGTAGTGAACTTAAGTGCTGATCCTAGGCTAAAATACAAAGCCCTTCCATGCCATACAGTGACATCTCCATATGATTCAAAGATATTCTAGAATGTTAGGGTAAACAACTGCCTTTCCTGTTCATAGCATTTGCATTGGATGTTGAACATTTATGAATAACCACTGCCTGCATGCATATATACATGTATTGTTATTCCTTATTTCAGACCTACCCCGGGGAGTATCAGACTCGAGAGTCACAGTCTTTGGTACTGACTCAGATAGATGAGATCAAGTCGAGCATGAAGAATATACAAGGAGTAGACGACAATGGAGTGTTGACTGAGTTTCTTATAGGCACCGTATCAAATCTGCTGACCACAGCAAATGCTGCAGTATATGATGCTTCCTCAGTGGTCAACTCAACAACTGAACTGAGCTCCTCCCTGGTAGCCAAATACAGACCAGATATCAGTACTAGTGTTATTTCAACATCAACACTGACAGAATCACAACATCGCGAAACTGTGGTTAGAGGAGCATTTGATAAAAGTGTTGAAATTATTGCGGTTACCTTACAGAATCAAATCTTAGGACAGGAGTCTGTTGAAGTGACCATGGAGGATCTAGTGGTGAATGGCTACAGAACAAGTGCAAACTCTGTTATGGAGGATTACAACTCAAATGGCCTTGCTGTACATATGTCGAACAGCACTCTCAATGGTATTGTTGGCTCCTCATCAGAAGTTCTTCAGGTGACACTAGCAATCCCACAGAATCCTTTCACATTTGGATTCAATCAGAATTATCTCCTTACATCTAAGATTTTAAGCCTGTCATTCCAGGATACAAATGCTGCTCCGATACAAGTTAGTAATTTAGCTGCAGCCCAAAATATATTATTTTACCTGCCTGGTAATAACACAGCAGGTTATGCTATAAACTCGGCTGGGCTGTCTTCTAGTCCCGGGTATAACCCTCTGTCTGAGATGATGTTTTCCACATTAGTGGTGAAAAAATCTGGTAAGAAGAAGGCTGTGTTAACAACGTCTACAGTTAGCAGTGGATATAGTATGCACATCATGTACAGGATAAGCCTCATCAATGACTCTACTGCTGTACCAACCAATCAGATATCATTCTACCTGGGTAAAGGATATGAGGCATCAGCTACATCATATGAAATGAAGATGGATGTTACTACTGCAGATATGACTTCTGGTGCAAACCACTCACAGTACACCATGTTTATTAGTGCAAGGTAGGTATCTGTTTAACTAGAGCTGGCATATCTTTAAATGCAAGAACAGGCTATATGTTTGTGTGTTTGCCCATTTGAATATTATACTGTAAAGATAAGTTCAGGACCTTACCTAGTGAAGCTGATAAAGATGGAATCTTCCCTAGCAAAACTGCTAAAATGGATTTGCACCAGAAAAACTGTTAAATGTAGTGTCGTTCTTAACAAAACAGTGAAAAATATTGGATCTGTCCCAGCTAAACTACTAATGTAAAGTCCTGTCTCAGCAAAATTGTAAAAGATAGGATCTTTTTTAGCAATACTGCCACAATTGGGATCTTCTCTAGAAAAATTGCTAAAATCGGGATCCTTCCTGAGATGTATTTTCTTTATTTTCAGCGAATTTAGCCCATCAGCCTCGTATTCAGTGACCATTATAAACAGTGACGCCAACTTTGAATACAATGTCTCTGTGGGAGTATACTTTGCTGTATGCCAGTACTATAACACAACAACAGCAACCTGGAGAACAGATGGATGCTCACCAACAAGTGAATCCATAGCAACTTACACTGTCTGCCAATGTAGCCATCTTACAGCCTTTGGTGGAGGGATGTTGGTTCCTCCTTCTGCAATATCATTTTCAGACCTTACTGTAAGTAACAAAACTGCCTATGTGTTGACAAGATAGACTCCATGATGACGGCTGGGTGAAAGGCTGCATGACAGATCTATCTCCCAGTCAGTTAGGGGTCATCTAAAGTGCTAGATAGTTTATTTGTATGATTTGTCAGATCTATCTCTCAGTCCATTACAGGTCATCTGAAGTGCTACATGATTTATTTGCATGACTTATCAGATGTATCTCCCGTCCAGTTACAGGTCATCTGAAGTGCTAGATGGTGGTTTGCATGACTTGTCAGATATATCTCCCGTCCAGTTACAGGTCATCTGAAGTGCTAGATGGTGGTTTGCATGACTTGTCAGATGCATCTCCTGTCCAGATAGGGGTCATCTGAGGTGCTAGATGGTGGTTTGCATGACTTTTCAGATTTATCTCCCAGTCAGATAAGGGTCATCTGAAGTGCTAGATTGTTTATTTGCATGACTTGTCAGATGTTTCTCCCGTCCAGTTAGAGGTCATCTGAAGTGCTAGATGATAGTTTGCATGACTTTTCAGATTTATCTCCCAGTCAGATAGGGGTCATCTGAAGTGCTAGATGGTTTATTTGCATGACTTGTCAGATGTATCTCCCGTCCAGTTAGAGGTCATCTGAAGTGCTAGATGGTTTATTTACATGACTTGTCAGATCTATCTCCCAGTCAGATAGGGGTCATCTGAAGTGCTTAATAGTTTGTTTGTATGATTTGTCAGATTTATCTCCCAGCCCGTTAGAGGTCATACATGTATGAAGTGCTAGATGGCTTGTTTGATGAGGGTTATTTTGTATCCAAAATGTTTTCTGTATAAATGTTAAACAATGAACACAAAAAGGGGATCCTTTGGGTTAATTTTTCTTTTGCATGTAATACAAGTTCCATCTTAGAACTGGGGGTTTGAAGGTAGGCCTACAAGTGAAGACTGTAACTTGACTTGTTTCTTATCATTTGGATAATACAAAAAGAATCGGACATCAAAGATCAAAAATTGGCTTTGCAAATTTTAAATTTCCCAATGTATAGAACATGGTGCACGTGAAGTTTGTATCTATTCAATGAACCCTAAATATAAATAAGCCAATGTTTTGTAAGACACTAATAAAAACCATCAATCTATTTAATTGTTCATCTGAAATATTTCCAGATTTTTTTTTGGGGGGGGGGGGTTATTTGGCTAAGAAACTTTTTTATGTGTCACGTCTTATACCTGTATAATGATTGACAGCATTATAAATACCAGATATTTACAAAGTCTTCAAACATATTCAATATTTCACACAATTCATAATTTTCTATTTTCAGAATTTGGATTTTTCCACCAATCCAGTAGTGATAATCACCTGCTCTGTTGTGTTTGTGGTGTATCTTGTTGCTGTTATTGTGAGCCGCAAGCTTGATTTGATTGACTTAGAGAGGATAGCCACTGTGCCACTTTGTGGCAAAGATGGATCCTTTAAGTATGAGGTGACAGTTGTAACTGGCAGACAAGGAGGATCAGGTATGGCGTTATCTATGGCATCTCAATATTATGGCTGCTAATTTGTTTTTTAGAATCTTTATTGGTTTTATGCCAATTTTCTATTTATTGAAGGAAGGGGGACATAGTGCTTCTAGCTAGTATTCTAACATCATCCAAATAGAGCAAGCAGCTGTCTCTGGTTATACGCCCCGACACAGATGTCTTGAATTCTTATAATCCTTATAATTGTTAATCGTTAGGCTACCTAAAATTAATTTTCTGGTTCTCAGGCCATTTTTTTTTCTAAAACAGATGCGGGTGGGAGGCTTTTTATTGATCTTTTTATTGATAAAAAAAAACCCCGCAGTGAACATACATCCATTGCAGAAGCCTTCGATAATTGTCCAAGGTAGGATGGTTTTCCCCCAGACAAACACTACACTCGCCATGTTTTTCATTTCCTCGTGTATGTGGGTCATTGTCTATCAAAAGCTTGGGCTTGAAGGGCTTCCTTATTGACAGATTTAAACATTTTAATGACTAACAAGAGGAACATCCTAATGACTAACAAGAGGTTCGACTAATTTTGGATCTGGACACAGACTGTACCACAATTCCAGATTTTATTTCATTGAATTCTGAATAAAATCGGTAATACAGGGGGCTTTCAAGAAGATGCGTGTGGGCCTGAGAGCCATAAATCTAATTTTATTTGGCCTTATAGAAAGCCATACAGAGGTCTTGACAACTGTTAGTACTTTTGTATACCCATACAGCAGTCTTAATTTATTGAGACTTTATCATGACCCATTTATCTTCAGATAGTTATACAGACCCACATTGTACACTGGCATGTACTGGAGAATACTGGGGTATTCTAGAGTTATAATGAAGTATCAGGTCTCACCCTGGACACAAAATATTGTTAGCCAAAAAATTAGCCAGCCCAGATTTTTTTTAGCCAATAGATAATGTAATTAGCCAATGAACATTTACCAGTATGTGAATTATTTTTGATAATTTACATAGAATGACACCTGCTAGCCACTTTGGGCATTATTTCATACAGGTAAATTTTGAATCAATCCCCTTTATTTCCTGACTTTCATTGCAAAATTATATTCTAACTACAGGTAACTTATTCGAATATATGGGATCATTCAATAGATACCCTTTTTACACAGCCACAAAAAATGTTAGTCAGAAAATTAGCCAATTACAATTATTTTTAGCCAATTTTCCCCAAATTTAATCATTGGCTAAATTGACTATCTACAGGATGAGCCTTGAGTATAGGACTTAAACTGAAGAACATTCAAGTGAACTTGAGTAAACTAACTGCTTGCCCAATGACATCCTCTTTGTAAACTTGTGTATTTTCACAGTGTATTAAGTATTATACAAGTACAGGTTGTCATCTTTCATCTCTTTCCAGGAACAACAGCACATGTAGGTGTGAGACTATATGGAGATTACGGGAAAAGTAATCCAAGACAATTGTCAAAAACCGGAGCATTTAAACGCAATTGCCAGGATTCCTTCATCATTGCTCATGACACCAACCTAGGAAATATACAGAAACTCCTTATTTGGCATGACAATTATGGCCTTGATCCAAGCTGGTATTTAGTCCAAGTCGTTGTCCGTGACATGCAGACAGAGAAGAGGTATTACTTCTTTGCTAACTTCTGGATGTCACTGGAAATGAACAATGGATTCCTGCAAAAAGAACTCAATGCTGCAGGTATGGATTGTCTTTAGATTCTACAATGTAAGTTACTGAGTTATACAAGAAATACACTCATTTAGATCTTGATAAGCAGTGCAATAATGGATGAGGTATATAAGTGGAAGAGCTCATTATTCTGTGAATATCATGTAAATAAATCATGACTTCATCATTTTACAGATATTCCTTGTTATGATGTACAAATTGTGTAGTCAGGGTCAGTGATTGAGTACAAGCTTGTCATATTGAAATCAGTCTTCATAAGCCAAATATTGCACTTTCCTCTAGAAGTTAAACCTCTTCCATTTATGCTGGAACTGTTTCTAGCAGAAATGCTTAAAATGATTTGTGTGTACCAACTTGTTTATCAACAGGTTCAGCAGAGATCACAAAGTTCACCCGGTTGTTCGGCAATGCTGTATCAAACTGTATGTCAGACCGCCATTTATGGATGTCAGTGATGGACAGACCAGCACACAGTCGATTTACTCGTGTACAGAGGGCCACTCTCTGTGTCACACTACTTTACACCTTTATGGGGGTCAACGCCATGTGGTATGGCATCTTAAAGTCCAGTAATGATACCACGACAGATGGCTGGGCGTCATTCGGATGGGAGGAAGTTGTCCTAGCGTTGATATGTAATGTCATGGTCTTACCCATCAGCTTATTGCTCGGATTCATTTTTAAGAGAAGCAGATCAAAGGTAACAATTATGTAGTTTGTTTTTCATTTCTTTATTAGATTTATGTCTTACTCTTTGTTAAGATGAGACAAATTACTCTGCTACGTATCTTTGGACTATTTTAAAGTTCAAAGTATATACATTCAGCAGTTAGGAACAAAGAATCATCAAAATATTACAGCATAGGACCACCAATGTATATACAACTTACCCCAAATACCTGCTTATGTATTATTTAGCCAAACTAGAACATTACCGTGCCCTCATAATTTGAAATTCAGATGCATGTAGTTTTTGGTCTACCTGTCTGTCTGTCTACTTTTCCCCAATAACCTTAATCTCAGATGTGATTTTGAATAGTTTGTGACAGGCCTTTCATATACCACCTAGGTGTTCCTTTCTTTGAAATTTTTGTTTTCAGTTTTGTTATGGCCTTGGAGTAATTTGACCCACATTTGAGAAAATATAAGCTTAAAGTGTTTAGCTGAAGTACATGTACCAATTACATACTGTGCCCTCTCAAAATATCCTTGTTCGTTAAAAGCAAAAATCACATCAGGGGGCATAAATATACAAAAAACAGATTGATGATGTTGTGCCTATAAAGTGATGTTTTATGCTGTTAAGTTTCACCAATGTTTATGCTATTTTGCCAGCAGAAGAACCCTATAACACAGGATAAATAAAAGCATCTTTAGGAAAAGAACAGAGTAAAGTGTAAAGTAAAGTTTGTCAACTGCTTCTGACTTTCGCTTACTAAATTGTGGTTCCTTGTGTATTTCAGGGAAATGTGTTTGAGCATGGCAGGAGAGCCAACACTGCCGAGAGTATTGAGATTGATAATGACTTGTCCCATTATGGGGGATCACTGAGCACATCAACAAGAGATGACATGTCCTGCTTGGATCGTGAGAGTACCACAGAGTCATTTATGGTGAGTGATTATGTCCTTAGCATAAGGAAGGCTAATAAGTCAAATAGGGTCAGCTTTGACACATCAAACTAGAGGCATTGACTGATATTTAGATTTTACAGCAGACCTCCAGAGACTGAGATATAATTGTGAAGGTCACATGACAGGGCGTAGAGGCATCAGCTGAGATTTGTCAGGAAAGTCTCTAGACGATGGAGATTATTAGAATCTATCACCACTTTGTAAACTGACAGGGAAATTTCACTAGATTATAACAGATTTCCAGTCCATGACTAGGCTTGTGGAGTCATGTGATGAATAACATAAATTGCTGACAGAAATATCTACTAGTCAATGTACTCAACAATTTGTTAGGTGCATATATTTTTAGCTAGCCCGTCTGTAACTAGAAGAATGCCCTACTATTTAATGGTTACCCTAACATTCATTTGATAATGGCCTTTTGATATGTTTTTAAAAGTTGGTGTTACACATATAGGGGTACAAAGCCTAATCAAGATTACAAATGATGATAAAGAATTGAAATGGGCAAGTGCCTGAGGTCTGTGTTAAGTGACTCCCTGTCTTATGAAACCATCTTTTATTAGTCCCATGGAAAGTCAAATAATTAAGCCAGTCTCGACTTTATACATGTACATTACAAATGCTCTCCTGTGAATATGTGTGTATATTTGTTTTCTCCAGCATGACAATAGGACAAGCCAGCCCATACATAGAACAAAGACACTGAAAACAACTCGTATTAATGATACAGCTGTAAAAACCCCTCTGGATCCAACCCCCGGTACAAGCACCGATAAGTCACATACAAAGGTCAGTCTGCAATATCAGATACATCATGAAAAATGTATGTTTGTTGAAGTTCTAGAATCTGCAGTATTAGACATTTTGGAAATCTGACTGACACTTTTTCAAAACTTTCAAAAAGGGCAATGACATATTTGGAGGAAAAGTTCATTCCAATTGTTTGAATATATTTCCAGGAAAAGAACAAGTTTTATGGGAAAATGCCTAGGTTTCAGTTGAAATTAAATTCTATGGAAAGATTCAAATCTGAAAGATAATAAGTTAAAGCTTAAGAAGTTGGAGAAAGACTTTAAATACGTTCTGCTAAACAGATGCAGTCAATGAGGATAGATATAAATATAAGGAAGAAAAGAAAGAATTTTCACAGTAAGATTTTAGGGAGATAACTTATACATTGATATTATCTCACTCAAAAGAGAGAATGTCTCAGATATAGAACACTGTGCATGTAAATTTGTAAATTGGTTATGCCCTTTCCAGATCTATTCAGATTATGTTTTGGTGTATAGGGAATATTTCTACAGTCAGTAAAAAATGTCTAACACTGAACTACGATGTTATGATGGGATGGTTGTGTGGGTTTGTACTGTAGATCTACTGACTATAAATATCTGCTGTGGTAGTGGACATTCATTTTAGTGAATTCTTCATATACTCTATACATAATGATCATTTCATTTGGAACCAACTTCAGTCATGTGTGTTTTTCTTTCTGGTTTTTGTTTAATTAAATGCTTAGTTGTTGTCTAACTTTCTGTATAATATATTTTTTAATTGAATTGTTTTCTGTTTATTTACTAACACTGATTGTAGTCTGCTATCATTCTGTTCAATCTTTAATTTGAATCTTAATTTCCAAACCAAAACTGACTTTTTGAAATCGTCAGGTCACTCTAGAATTTAGCAAAAAAGCTGTGTGATTAGATTTTAAATGTATGAATCAAAACAACAAATTACAGCTGAAAAGAACAAACAACCCTAAAATGTGGAACACAGACATGATGATGGACAGCTGGCCAGACAAACAGGTGTACAGCAAAGAGAGTATTGAATCATCTAAGAAGGACAGTGGCGCCCGGACACAAAAAGTAGGCCTTATCTTCAGTCTGAAGCAGTTCCCATGATACTGGAATATTATATACTGATTAAACTTTAAAGTGATGGTTTTGGAATTTTTAGAGTTTTGTAGACTCTAGTAATAATGAGAACTTAGTTATTTAGTCTTGTAGTATTTTCTTCGGTATTATTTTGAATGTAATCCATTTCATTTTTACTAAGTCTCTCCCATAAATTTTGAAACTTCAAATTTTTTATATAAAGATAACTATGATAATTTATTAAGAAAAAAATGCATAACTCTCTGAAGAAAACTTATTTTTGTCTATTAATTCTTAGCTAAATGTAGAGTCTCCCACATGTGACAAAAAATTATTTCCCATAGATACTTTTCAAGAAAGCAGGTCTGACATTCTTTTCATTTTGAATTACATGTATTTTTTTTTTTTACGAGCTTGGTCAGAGATCTAAATTTAGACATTTCTATTTTGGGCTTACCACTATAGTGACAGAGCCCAATAGTGATCTAATTACCCACTGTCCTTCCAAATCCAGTGTGGCATAAACATGATGAATAAAATAGTAGCCACTGGTCAAACTTTGAGTAATGAAGTAGTAATAAACATTTTCAGTAACTTTGTATAACATCATGTGCTATTGAAAGTAACATGCATTACATCATGTGCTATTGAAAGTTACATGCATTACATCATGTGCTATTGAAAGTAACATGCATTACATCATGTGCTATTGAAAGTAACATGCATTACATCATGTGCTATTGAAAGTTACATGCATTACAAAGAGAGTCTACTTCTGGAATCTGATTACTGCTATTTTAAGTGAGCATTTTCTAATATTTTAAGTTTTCAAATTGATGTTTTGATGTGTGTTGTGGTGACTTTTTCTTTGATCATCTTCTGTTATATCCATTTTCCCAGGTTTCAATTGTATACCCAAGAATACAAATTTATGTCCAATATACATCTATATAATAAAATTGAAAATTGATGTTGCTATTTGGACTTGAGCGTCATTGAGCTATTGTATCGCTTCATCATTTGTCTTTAAGGAAGACTGTAAAGATATAATTACTAATTACAAATTGTGACAATTACAAATTATGACAAAGCAATGCATTCGAAACTTTTTGGAATTTTACAAAGGGAAGCTGATTACACTTTGCTTATATGCATATTATGTACAATCTTTGGAAACAGGAAAATCATGGTCATTATTACTCTTGGTTCTGTATAGGTACAAGAGGCAGCAGATGAGCTCATGAGCTACCTTGATAGTGTTGAATACGATTGTATGTCCACTGAGGCAGCAGCAATAAGTCAAAACAGACAGGCCAAACCTCTCACAAGGTATTTATAGTGTTTCTTGTGATATATGTTTCCATTATTTTAGCTCATCATCACATTGAAACAACTCCTCTTATTTCTGTTTCTCTGAAAGTATGGAAGGGATATTTCTAAAATTTACCGTAGAGGTTTCAACTAGAAATATAGTTTTGCATTCCACATTTTGAGACTGATCAGAAAATGTTGACACCTTACAGGAGAAATTTAGGTTTTAAAAAATGAATTCCATTTTGCAGAAAGTATTGATTTTTAAGGTATCTTTGTAAAATCTTGCATAGTGGTTTCCTTTTCTGCTTTACATGCCACATTTCAGAAATGATTCAAAAGAAAGTGGAGTGCCAAAGGGCAGACTTAATTTTAAGCCCAGCATTAAATTGATGATGGGCCAGTCAAATCATCTTTTGTCTGTGGTCTGCTGTACATTATTAAGCAAGTTCTGTAATCGCTAATTCTCAAAATGTAAAATTATACTTGTATAATGTATATGATTATCATCATAAAAGTTCAAATTTGTCATTATGCAAAAATATCCAAAAACAACAAGAAACATGTACATTGTAAATAAAAACGGGAACCTCATTTAGAGTTTTTACAATTATCTGCATCTTCTCATTTCCTGATATATATGTGTTACAGGAAGCAGACCGGTCATCCTGGCCGAGGTTGGAGTGAGGTGGACGACATTGTGCAGTCAGATGCTGACCTTAAATCACACAAGCCGGTCAGAAGAAAGGTATCGACTAGTACCATAGGATCAGGTGGGAAGCCAATGTCATCCCAGTCACAGAAGGGCTTCACACCAAGACAAGAAGCTAACATGTAAGCTCTCATAGGCCACCTCTTCAAATGTCAGTGTTCATAATTGTATAAAGACTCACACTTTCTATGTGAAAAGAATTATTTTAAGAGAATGAACCAAGATTTACCTGCAGAAATATTTTATTTAATATGCACAACAGAGAGCCACTTACAGTCAGTGGTAAGCATGTATGCCGCCAGATCATGAGGTCATGGAATTGAATTTACTCAATAGACATAATCAATGTTTGATGAGATAAACAAATCAAGCATCTGAAATAAAAGAACATTATTGTTATAATTTTGAGCTGAGGTTGATTGTATTAAAGTTATGTGCTTGTTTGCTAAATGGAACATGTAATTACCTTGATATTTTATAAGATGACCATATATTCTTGTTTGATGTTAGTTTTAAATACAGTCAAATCTTGAAAACCCAAACGTCTTTCACTCTTATTTCTCAATATCTCGAAGTAAAGATACAGTCCCGATTTTTTCCTCAATAAATTAAGCAACTTTACTCTCGATCTTTCGAATATCAACGTTGAAAGTTTTGATCTCTCAAAAAAATCTTACAGTCCAAAGTTTAAAATCTCTTTGAAATATCACCTCAATTTTTTTGAAATGCGACTTTTTGGCAGGCAATATAATTACAGTGTCTGGGTGACAGTGTGAATAAGAGGCTTTTGGTTAGCTGAATGGTGTTAAGCTGGAGAATTATTGTATTCTTGAAAACTCGAAGTCTCGAAAACTTGAAGTTTATAAGTGGACTGGAGTACTTCAAGTTTTTGAGATTCAACTGTATTTAAGTTTTCAATTTTTGCAATTTGAATCTACATGTAAACATAAATAATACCAAAAAAAAAGGGAGAAGAGAAGAAATTACATGTTACAGAGTGTATCTACGTTGTAACCTCACTATTAAGACCTGCTGTGTGACTAGGATTGTAAAGTGAATTATTTAGGCAGAATTACAGATATTTGAAAACAGCAGATTTGAACAAGCTTAAGTACACAAGTACAGTGGAGTCTCAGTAATCCAGACACCTTCTTTCCCCTGCAAATTGTTCGGATAAATGAATCGTCCGGATTACTAAAACATACAGATCATAATGTCTAATGCAATTTGAAAATTTTGTTCCTCGTAAATGTTGTCCGGAAAGTGAAGTATCCGGATTATTGGCGTCCGGATTAATGAGGCTCGACTGTACTTGCATTGTACGTAATACATATGTACTTTATATTGATTTATTGAGGTTGCTTTACTTACTATCTTATGTTGTCAACAGTGTAAAACCGCCCTCAGCTGGAAGTAACAAAGTCTCTAAGTGGGTCTCCAAACTCAGAAGCACCACATCTGTAGACTCCATTGGAGCCGCTAAATCAGCCCTACCAGAAGTAGAACATATTGGTCCACTAGAAGCAGATAAAGGACTGGCCCAACGTTCTAACACATTCTGTAAGTGTTTATATCTTAAAATGTACATACATATTATGCCTTGTTCACATGTGTACCTTGTTCTTGTATTACATGTTCAGACAGCCCTTACTTGTCCCTTTATAGAAGTTCATAGATATTTTGTCTTGTTCTCATATGTACCTCGCTCTAGTATTACATGTTCAGACAGCTCTTACTAGTCCCTATTATAGAGGTTCATCACCTTGTTCACATGGATACTTTGTTCTTGTTTTACAGACAGCTACGAAGAGATGGAAGAAGAACAGCCACCAAAGGAAGTGAAGCGATCTTGTAGTTTGCCAGCTTGGTGTGTCTATGTGGCATACTTCCTATGTTTTGCCCTCTCTGGAACCTTCATCATCCTGGTCATCTTGTATGGACACAAATTTGGTGCAGATGTGGCATTACAGTGGCTCCTGGCACTCCTGTTCTCGTTCATTTTCTCCTTCCTTTTTATTGAACCACTGAAGGTATGATATACTCTTAGTAGTCCATGTAGAAAAAAAAAATATGTATTTTGGTAATTATACAGAATAACATGCACCTTAAACAAATAGATATTATTTGTCTTTAGAATGAAATATGATAATATATACAAGAAAATATATAATAAATAATTGAATAAAAAAACATTGATTGCAGGTAGACATTTAGTAATCACAACTATATATAACATTCTGTTTTCAGGCTCTGGCACTGGCTCTATACATGTCTGCCATTGAGAAGAGTTCAGAGGACACAGATGATGTTATAGATGTAGAACCAACATATGACACTTCAGTGGAAAGAGTCAAGGTAATCTATTCTTCTCTTTTTATGCTCCCTAAACATTTTGGAAAGCATATAGTCGCCCCTTTGTCCGTCCCTCTGTCTGTCCGGAGCCATATCTCCTAAACCCTTTCATGTATTTAGGTCATACTTGTAAAATATTATCCCCATGACCCTGGTTTATGGCCCACCTTGTCTCATGGTCAAACGATCAAGGTCGTTCTGCACTTAGGACTTAAAATACTTATTTTGCCCATATTGTCCTCCAGTATTGAGTGACCTGGATCATAATTCACACAAATGTTACTCATGTGTTCACTGACCCTGACCAAAGGTCAAAGGCCAAGGTCATTCTCAAATTTCAAGTTTGCCTTGATTAAAGTTGGCCTCGGGGAGCATACATCAGTTTACTGATTGCCTTGTTAACAACTTTAACATGATATTGTTAGTCAGATCATTTCTCAATGAAATATTATTCAAGCAGCAAAAAGTACATGTATGTCAGGCTTTGTCATATCTTATTATAGGGAAATGCTTTATCTATCAGCTGCTCCTATTGCAATATATATTTACCTGACATTTGTATTATTTATTAATGGAATGTCTCAGTTATAACATGAATAGAAGAAGTAATATTCATTCTCAATGTGAATTTTTTTCAATAGTGTAAAACTTTTGATATTCCAGGAGTTGTCATTCAAACCTTTGGCCGGCTTTGCTTTACTCAGAGCCAAAGAAGATGGACAAAAAGTGAAGAGGATGCGTTTGATGCTCCGTCAGTTTGTTGCCTACATGTTCTACTTGGTGCTCGTGATGGCCTTATGTTACTCCAAGTTCCCATACAGCTCATTTCTATTCAACGAATCCATAGAAAATACATTTGTGAGGCATAATCTGCCTGACTCCAACTATTCCTTCCAAAATTTTACCAGGTATGGCTAGTTCTCGTTTACAACTTGCACAGTTCCATACAGAGCCATTAAAAGACTCTAGTTTAGATGTTGGCCTTGAAAAGCCCCTAAAATGACAGAAATCTTTAAAATGCTCTAAATTAACATTGATTTCTGTATAAGTGTAAAATAAATACAACATGTATAGTGATCAACATGAAAAGGACATTAAATAATATAAAATTACTGTTTGTTAATTTTTGTTTCAAAAAGTCCATTTGCAATAAATAAGCAATCTCTTATTTCATAAAATATGAAGTCTTAAAATTTGAAAAATGACCTTCAAAAGCCCTTGTCAGCAGAAACTAGTATCAGCCCATAAGAGATACCCAGTCATTATCTGTCTAATCATCTACTCTCCAGGAATCAGTAGGACTTTAAAATTTCCTCATCCAGAATTCAGTTTATCTTTTGATGCATCCGAAATGTATTCTTTATCATAAGTCAATTTTTGTGAGAGCTAGCTTTTATTTGCTTGATGTGGCTATTTTTAACTGAAATATCGATGAAAGTGATGCTAAACACAAATAACACAAACTTGTATTCACTTTTCTATCATTTGTCTATTTTGACAGTATTGATGAGTTTTGGATCTGGTCACAGACAGTACTGGTAGACGGGCTACATTACAGTGAAGTAAGCAGCTATGATGAAGTCAGTGTGCT
Source organism: Pinna nobilis (assembly GCA_016161895.1). Classification (NCBI taxonomy): domain Eukaryota; kingdom Metazoa; phylum Mollusca; class Bivalvia; order Pterioida; family Pinnidae; genus Pinna; species Pinna nobilis. The sequence goes on from JACSZP010001885.1 coordinate 27,278, forward strand.
ATTGGGTGTGGCCAGACTGAGACAAGTGCGAGGAATAATTGAGACATGCCCTGTAAATGGCCATTCTCTACATTCTGGTATCTCCAGTCTCACTGAGGGATTCTCTTGCAAGGGTAGCTATGGTTACAAAGAAGATAAGAATCACTATGGCGACATGTGGAATGATACCCAATCACAGAATCTGTCCTGGAGATATTCTACGGGTGGTGAAACTGGAAGGTATGTATACTAGTTCCTTTGTTATATGTAAACTGAACTTACCAAGTCATGTTAAGTTATATAATTCTTAAATTCTTATAATGCATAAGACCATACATACTATATAATGGCAGAAAATACTATGATTCAGTTCGGTCATTCATTAGTAAATGCATGTAGTAGAACATTGTTTTTGTCAAATATCATCGACACAAGAGACTGACCAGCAGGCATATCCAAGTGGACACCCTATTCATTATGTAGTCTGTAATTTACATATGATATGACTAGTCACACAAATAGATGAATGCACTATAATACATGTACATCATTTGTAAATGATTATCACTTCAAATAGAACAGCATATCTGCTCTATGTTTGTAATAGTTATATGTGTATGCTAAATTAGTACAGTCTCTCCAAAAAATGTCATGCTGGCAGTGTTAAGGAATGTAAGCAATTCTATTGGCTACTTTTACACAGAAATTCATCTCTCCGTTAATTTTTCTTTCATTGAGATTTCAATAGAAAATGAAATAAATTCCTCTGAAAGTTAGTAAGACAACATTATTTCTTGCTCATTTATGTAGCTACCCGGTACTTATGCACTGGTGTTTAATTGTAGCAAAAGGAGAGAAGGCTATATATACAGTTATGGAGGTGGTGGCTACCTACAATCACTGGGAGAGACATATAACCAGACACTGACAATACTTCAGGATCTGCAGAGTAAAGACTGGATAGACCTCAGGTACTGAAAACAACACAGAATTTGTCGTTATCACAAAATACACTTACTTTAGAAATATAGTTCTGGAAATTCTCCTGGATTTTATTTTTCTTTTTTCAAAGTTTTGTATAAAGTTGAAAACTAAATAGTTTTCACATTATGCCTCATAGATACCATGATACCATGAGCACTGTGTCATCTTTGCTTTATTTTAATTGTAAAAGTTCCTGCAAATTTCCAATGTATTTTTGATGAATATGATAACTCAACACAGTTTTCATTGAGCTATTGTAGTACTGGTAATATTCAAAACTTTTTTTGTCTTATAAAAGTCTATAACTTTTTTATGAGTGTAAATGTTATCTCTTCAGAACAAGAGCAGTATTTGTGGACTTCACATTGTATTGTCCATCAGAAGACCTTACAACCGTCCTATCTCTGATGATTGAGTTCCCGCTGACAGGCTCGGTCAACACAACGTATCTGATACAAACACAGAGGATGCACCGTTACATTGACGGAATTGTTGACCCCCTGATGATCTGTGAGGTAATGTATGAGTGCCATGATGACTTGTACTTAAAATTTAATTCTATTTGAAATCCTATGGCATCCCAATGTTATCAAAATTCAATCCTCAATGTGCTTCTTTTCTATGCTTTGTCACATGAAGATCTCATAAAACACCATTGACAGGTCAAATCTCTTGACCTTTGTTGATATTTGGACCATCAGAAATGGAAGGTACATGTATAGTCTTCAACATGGGTATATAATAGACACAAGAAGTTTTAAACGAACTCATGGGATTTGATCCTCACAAATTTCTGGCTTTTAAATGGTGCAGTAAAGTTTGAGGTCAGATGCCATCATTTCTAAACCAGCTCAAGTTCTAAACTGTATTACAGCAATACATGGTAATAATGAACCTTCTTCAATTTAGAGGGAGCTTAAGCTTTCTCCACATAACTGGCATCATCATTGGTGTCTACTATTTTTGTTCTTAACTATGGTAGCAAGGATGTCAAAACTTGTACATATGATGTATCCATACCTGCCAACCCTACCAAATTACACAGTAATCTATTTTTGGGGAAGACATACCACATTTGTAAAATGTTTGTGAAAAAAATAGATTAAATACTTTGTTCTTAGAGTTTTGCACTTGTTTGCCTCCTCCAAGATTAGTTAGTACATACTTCTGTTTCTTCTGCTCCAAAATGTATTAACGTACTATGCCTATCTGGTCTGAAAAAAAGGTTGTACTGTTATGGTTTATTCTTTCAAAATGTTTCCGGGGGAGGCATGCCTCCTGACCCTCTAGCAGGGAGAGCAACACAGTCTTACCTTCACCTACTGCTTTTGCTCAAAAAAAGGTTGGCAGGTATGGTGTATCTATATGTATTCAGATATCTATATTTGTTCAGATGGAGTGTAGTGTCAGAGGTATATGACCTGTTATATTTGCCCGAGTGGATAATTAAGACTTTTTGGGGTTAGAAGAAGCCACCAAGACGACATTTGTAAACTGTGATCATTCATAGTTCTATAATTGATCTCAAATTATCTTACAGATCCTACTGTTTGTTGTGATCCTATACTATGCCATTCACATCATCATCAATATGCGAGACCAAGGCTGCTCATACTTAAGCGAGTTTTGGAACTGGTATGAAATCATATCTGTACTGATGGCTACAGTTGCTATTGGTCTGTACATGGGATGTGTGATAAGTGCTACAGACAAATTTAGAGAGTACTTCGACAACCAATATGTGTTCACAAACTTTGAGAAAGTTGCAGACATCCACACTGCCTCCAGATATCTACATGCCTGGCTCTTGTTCATCTTGATGTTTAAGGTACTCTTTACTCATAATTTGTTCACTTCTCAGAATGGTAAAAGTATATGAACTAAGCTTGTAGACATTCTTATGTGCATTAGCTTATAGACAATCTTATGTGCACTTAGATTGTAGACCATCTTATGTGCACTTAGATTGTAGACCATCTTATGTGCACTTAGATTGTAGACCATCTTATGTGCACTTAGCTTGTAGACCATCTTATGTGCACTTAGCTTGTGGACAACCTTATATCAACTTAGTTTTTATACAGTCAAATGCAGAAAAGTATAACAATGGGTTTTGAGAGTCATGTGTAATCCATGTTTTCATTTATGTGGAATAACTTCACATTCTTATACCCCCGCCCCCTCTTAATAAATCCAACAAAGTTTGAGGCTATATAGGAACCACCATTTCTTTACGTGGGGATACTTCATCCTGTTAGGACAGATCTTGTTTCAAGAGGAACAGAATGTATGACTGATATTAGTCCTTGTCATTGGTAAGCATGTTCTGTCTTGAGCTACCACTATTTTGAGACAGAACAGTTTACAATATATTATAAAATCCTTTACATGAAACCTAAAAGGAGAGACCAAATGTCCTAAAACAATCTTATTTCTGTGGCTGTAGGGATGACTGACTGACTTTCAAACTTTCAGGATCGTACGAGCATGTTAGATATATACTATGGATTATAGTAGTTCTTGATATTGAAATAGCATTTTTTACATAATATATATAATGTGCAGGCCTGCAATAAGTCTGAAGTTTTCTCTCCTTTTTCTAAATGTCAATAACAAATATTCAATATTTTTTCTGCATGTAAACTTTTGTGTCAGTGATTAGATGCAAGCTATTTTATGAGACTGTTGAAGGGAAGATGCTAAAAAGGTCATATATAACAGGTGGCTCCTTGACTCAGGTGATTTGTATAGAAAAATCTCACTTTGTGACCTGGCATATGTTTAGGTCACATAGGACAGGCAGCCATGTAAATCAGTGAATTTTCAGGGTAGTTTAGAATTTTTACATTTAGTATGAAATGATTTTGTGAGAGGGATAATGTTTCAACTAATACCTGTATTTTTCACTTTGTAGGTTGTACGCCAGATCCGGTTCATTAAGGTGCTACATATCTATGATAAGACCATTGGTGAAGCCATTCCTAAGCTGTTTGGAACCTTCCTGATATTTGCCATCCTTTTCCTCAACCATGGGATGATTTCCTATCTTGTAAGTATTAGATGTTATTTTCACCAAGACAAATAAGAAGCAAATTTTGTATCTATACTCAGTAGAATTTCAGATTTTTTATATCACTTTTGGGTCTCTTGGCAAACACTGAAGATCTTTTTAATCATTTGAATCATAAAAAAGTCAGATTTAATGGATCTTCTACTGTTTTAGTGATTAGTAATCAAACACATTACATTAGTGAATTTTTTCTACACAAAAATATAAACATAACTGTGTAACTTTGCTAGTTTGTATACGTCCCTCGAATGACAGGACGTATTATGGTATGGCGTTGTCCGTCCATCCGTCTGTTAACTTTTTTTGTCCGGAGCATAACTTTGAAACCGTGCATGATAGATTCATGAAACTTCATACACATCAAGACCATCACAAGGTGCAGTGCAGTGTCCAAATCAATATTCTAGATCAAAATCAATCTTTTTCTTTGTAATGTATTTATCTATTCTATTTCAGTTCTATGGGAAAAGTATGAGTGGATTTGAAAACTACTGGACTACTCTGACAAGCCAAATCGGAATGATGAGAGGGACATTCAATTTCTTCCCTCTGCTGTTTTCTGAAGAGATTTTCACACATATATTCTTGTACTCCTACATGATATTTGTGTATGGGTTGACAGTGGCTCTGATCAGAGCTGTTCTCAATGACACATACAAAACAGTGAAATCTCAGATGTATTACAAATCAACATTGGACCTTCAAGATTATGAAATGATAGACTTTATGATGAAGCGCTTCAAGCTGTGGGCTGGATTAGAAAAGCTAAAGCCGGTGGGTGATGTGTTTTGTGTCATCTGTCTATCATAATGGCGTTATCTGAATCATACAACTATTCGATTATCCAACAAATGTTGTTATTTGGTTATATTTTAAAAATGATACAGATATTTTACAACATTATCATACATATGTAGGTATACAAACTAATCTCAGAGCTATGACTCAGATGCTAAATCAAAATTTTGTGAAAATTGCATGATCTTTTTCTAGTATTTGGCCATAGCTGTTTGTGGTAATTTGTGTAATTACAAAACCGATCACCTACCAAAAAACAACCATGAGGATCCTAAATGAAAAAGAGAGTAATAATAATGATAATAAGGCATTTGTTCATGTCAAAAGCTTTAGAAGGGACTTAGTATCTAGTTGATTCCCAAATTAGCTCCACTTGATAAATGCCAGAATTTGTGTCATTGTAATTTATTTTTTATTAATGTTAATGTACTTTTTTGTCCCCTTTAGGAACTTCGCGCAGTTCATTTTGAAGGCATTCCATCAGAGCGGTGCTCAACAAGTCAATCCTATAGATCAATAGGCAGTGACACTGGCAATGCATCTGAGTTATTTGAAATCTATGAGAGAAACCACCTGTCTGCAGCAGATAGACTGACACACACCTGGGAGAGTGTACTGAAGACACTAAGCAGGGTAAGTACAGACACACACCTGGGAGAGTGTACTGAAGACACTAAGCAGGGTAAGTACAGACACACACCTGGGAGAGTGTACTGAAGACACTAAG
>JACSZP010001886.1:15933-26903 GCA_016161895.1 Pinna nobilis
GAAGTTTTTACCTTTTTGGCATACACTTTTGACCAATGACTAATGAGCAGTTAGGGGCCAGGTCTTTAGTTTATTACACACATATACCGGTATGTCAACACTTACTGCGAGACTGGACCTTGGTTTTTAAGGTCGCATCAGAACAATGCCCAGCGACTTTATGTTCAAATATAGGGGTTTTGGTGATGCATTAAAAGTTGCTACAGTACAGGTACATTTGATTATCAGGTTGGTTTGTCCATCTGATTCTGAACCTATGAGGTTCCCCATACAGGAGTTGTGCACTCAAATCACCTAGGCCAGGCACTGGTATATCAACTTCAAACAGAAGTCCAGACCCACAGAGTAGACTCATTGTATTATTTGTTGGGTGGCTGAGTGTTCTTTAACGTCCAACTCGAGAATCTTTCACTCTTAAATATGAAGATGTCATCATATGCTGGTGAAGGGTATTGGCCAAAGCTTGGCTGTTACTTCCATTGATCATTGACGGTTTTTCAACACGCTGGCAACTACATTTGTAAGAACTTAGTTCTGTGAAACAGGACCTGGGTTTTGACCGTCTCATCCAAAGGACAGGAAAAGCCAGCCATCTTCGCAGTGAACCTATGACCTCAAAACCAGCAGACAAACATGGTAACTACTGAACCATGAGACTCACTCTATAGTATAGGGTACAATACATGCACATGATAATGTACTACACGTATATAAAAAAAAACAACATAGGGTTATATTTAATAGGATGAATATGTACACTTTGGGGTTTCTCAGATATCAATCTGACTTGGCTTCACAAAAAGTACGGGGGCAGCTCTACAGTCCGGATCAAATCAGTGCACTCTGTAACGGCTAAACGCACAGAACAGTGATACACATACAATATACATAAGCTGGTACAAATGTATACTACAGCAAGGCCTGTGTACTCAGATAAAATCACTAATAAATGAGAGTCAAAAGGTTAATCAATCAAAAGTAAACAAAATAAGCAATAGGCTTATAGAACTTGTCCCAACACATCTGTTCACATCTAGTTCTGATAGGGAATATTTACGCTATGTTCTGCCACAGTTAACACAAAACAATCAGTTTCTCTTATTTCTTTTTCCAAACAATGAAACATGCGTCAATAATAAATTACTACAATCTGGTGCCAAAGACATCACTGACCACTGGCTGGCATGGACAATGGTCAACCATTCACATGTGTACATGTATATGTAACAATATCACATAACTGGCATATCTTATGCGCATTTATTAAGATAGCTGGGTCTATGCAGAACATACTTTATACCTGTACTGGTTGTAGGTACTGTCAATACCATAGTAAATGTAGACTACATGTTTTTGTCTATTCTGTAATTAGGTACATTGATATCCTAATGACCGAGTATCTATTTTCCTTTTACATGTATATTATGGTATCTGTGCCTGAAAAAAAAATGCAACAACTTTTTTTCTGTCGATAGTATAGAATTAGATCACAAAAACCCAGGCCCTAGCTGTGTAACAGATGTTAGCATAATGAAATATCCCTACTTGTGTCAGAAAAAAATCTTTGGGATAGGTCAGTACTTCTGAAGCCTACACATTTTAAGACTGCTGAATGCCGGCCCCAACCAAAAAAAACTTGATAGGATCAGCATGTCTTTCCTAAATCTTAATCTGTTCTATGTCAATAGACCCTCTGAAGTTTCACTGTAACTGTGGTCCTGCAACTTTAGTTGGCAAAACGATACAGATTTCCAGAAAATGACAACTCAAGAAACAATCAATTGCATATGTACATGTATTATCACAATGTCTATGTTTTTACGTTTTTTTGCATCATTTTGCCAACCAAAATCACAGACTGGACTGCATCTTCAGTTAAATGCAGGACTATTTCTTTGATACAAAATAAAAAATGCTCACAAGTCACACCCTGGAAGTTGAATTAGAGACAGTTGGGATTTATATATTTTTCTAAGAATTAATTACAGCAGGTGACTGATCCAATGTAGCACTGAAAAAACAAAATAGCATAGTGCCCTCATGCCACAAGACAGCTTATTCATTAGGTACGGTACTAGTAATAGTATATCTACATGTAGTTTTGACCAAGTGTAAATATAGCTCAGCTTATGAGTCAGTCTGACACACGATTCTGACACTGCAGCCCAGACTAGTCAACATGATTAAACATTTTCACACTCAGCAAAGTTACACAGGTTGGTGGTGTAGCAGTTGCTATACATGTCTATGACCCTGTCCGTCTCAAGTCTTTATATGAACCGGTACATGTGTACACATGCATAACCATACAAGTATAAGGGAGGGGTAGACCCGACAATTTATCTGAATACCTGTACAAATGTATGCACACTGTACAACAGGCACCGTGGGATGACATAGACCTAACTGACTTGATTTTCATTTTTTCACTTTACACAGGTAAACTTACTTCGCTTTTATTTTTTATGAAGTAACATCCACTGGTACCTTTGGCAGACAACTGTGGTGGGATTCCAGCAGAGATAGCTATCTCGCCATCATGTACTATCTTTGTGTAGTCCGGATCTTTGGGGAAAGTGTTCCCATAGTAAGAATCGTTTAGATAACTAGCAGGTGGTTCTAGCTGTACACAAGTGTTATCAACTATATCTGGGGTGGCACTGTCACCATTTTGACAGGGTGCCTCCTTTTCCACTATCTGAATTTCATCAGTATCCTTGGGCTGAGAGGGCATTTTCTGCTTCAGCCTCTTATACTTGTAAGCCAGCTTCCTTCTTATGAAGTGACAGAATTTGAGTAGTCCATTTCTTACACACACAGTGACACACGTTTACTTCCTAAGGACACAGAACAACAATGAACACTTTACAGTTTAGGCCTACTGTCTAATGGCCAAGCAGCTCCTTTAGCACAAGTAAACTGCACATAATCACACATGAGCCATGTATCACGCGCTGAAACTGGAGACCATCCACACTGTAAACAGTAAACAACAGCAGCAACGACGACGAAGACCCGGTAGTAAGCTTTGCGTTAACTGCTAATGTCAGATTTACCACGTGCGCGTAATGAAGCGGTAAGCAATGTCAACAGCACCTGTATTAGACCTAGGGAAGAGCGGCACTTTCGGAAACTCTCCTTGTATTTTACTGTCAGTGTCACACAAGTTGATACAACTACGGTGCCTGTAAGCTGGACTATCGTGTACCTGTAGTATTTATATCCATTCATAAAAACGGAAACGGTTTCTTTTGAGCAGAAAACATAAGCCAGGTTTCCAAGGCCCTCGAGATTTTGGAATGTCTCGTTACTTTCAACGCAAGGAACATTTTACATTTAACAAATCACGGTTAAATTGACAACATATGACCCATCGATGTCAATTTCCTGAACATGCTCAACACTGTACTTCCTGTGGGTTTCTGTTATTGCTTCTATCCTATTTTGTCGATAATCTTTTGATCACTTGTTTTACACACACGCACACATATTGACTTGACGTGGACAATCTGTGGAGTCACGAAACTAAAAATAATGATACACGGGAGATAACTCTGAAATAGTTGCGCGAGAAGGGACCGTCTCAAAACATTTTACTCAAGAAATGCGAACTAAACGATGGAATAATTCAGAATTTGAAATAACATTAATCTGGCCCTTTTATGCTACATATTCTTATTTCTTTTTTGGTTCATAAATCAGCCATGAAAAAGATGAATATAGCAACTAATTTATTCAAGTTTGGAAGGGAGCACTCCCAGTAGAACAGCCACATCCATTCTTATTTTTTATCAGTGTATTCTGATATACAAGTTGTCTTATAGATATTATATTTTTTCATTTATGATATTATTCATTTAATATCATTCATTGTTAATAAATTTGTTTTCTTACGTCAGTTTTTGTTCCAGATTAATTCCATAGTTTAATGTCTTTCAGCGACTCGTAAAATAATGAAAATATGAAAATGAAGTACAAATAACAATGAGGAATCAAATGAGATGTACATTCTGGCGCAACTTCAGTGTGGCATTAATTGTTGAGAAGCTCATATATATCCTTTTGTCTGACCCCGACAACTGGGTATGCGTGTACATCCACTGACTTGGATGTTCAAACATTATACATGTACAGTACATATATCAAAGTTCTGATGTAGATGATCGAGGCTTAATAAAATGTCATTATTATAGGTAAAGTTTACAGTATGTTTAAAAGTCACTGCTTGAGATGGTATGCATATATGCTATTTTAACAATTAAAGACACATTGAATATCAAAGGATACAAGCCCTTAATGGACAAAAAAACAAAAACAAACACCAAGAGCCATAACACTGGTAAAATAAGTCAACAGAACATTATCTGAACTGGATCTGTAGTTCAACCAAACTTGAACTAGATCTGTAGGTCAACAACACAGACTAGATCTGCAGTGAGTTCAACATTAATTGAAATGGATCTGTAGTTCAACATAACTTAACCTGGATCTGTAGTTCAACCAAACTTGAACTTGGATCTGTAGGTCACCAAAAGTTAACCTGGATCTGTTTGACTGCAGTTCAACAAAACTTGAACTAGATCTTTAGTTCATTCATATATACACTCACATAGCAGTTAATTCATTTCAATATCTGTAAAAGCAGAGTAAACAAACCTCAAAAATTGAAATTATTGCACATTACTTTGCCTAAGTTAAAAAGAATGATCTGATGAAAAGGAAAGATCTCTTGCTGGAGATGAATACTCATTACTGGTATCATACACTAAATTAATTAGACAATGGTTAATCAATTTCAAGTGTCTGGTATTGCCTTGCTTCCCTCCACATACCAAATTACTTGCTATAAATAAACTTTAGTCTAAAATAGCCTCCGTTCAAACAAACGTCTATTTAAATCGAAAGATAAAAAATGTGTTAAACTTAAAGGGAGATAATTGTATTCTGGCCCTAATTTCTGCAGCATGTACACCACACATAACAATCTTTCAGTCATATGGTGACTGCCAGTTTTTATCAGTGGAGGAGAGACGTTGATCACAAATGTACCCTGGGAGAGACCACTGATCTTCCACAAGTAAACTGGCAAACTTTGTCCTATATTATTGACTTCAGTTCCAGTGAGGCCCCTTTTACTCTATGTGTAATGTACTTATGTGGATTTAATGCAATTCCAATTCCAGAAAGAGGGAGGGGGGAGCTGGACCCCCTAGACACCCCCTCTGGAAATGGAAAAGTATACATGCATCAGTCAGCTATGCTTATATGCTTATTTGAGCAGGGTTAGATTTTTTCTTGCTACAAGTTGGACCCCTCCCCCTCTTTTGAAAATTTGGAATCCCTCTCCCACTGGAAAAAAAACCTGGATCCACCCATGATGTACAATGTACCTGCAGCCTTACTACTCTGTATTATGGAATTACATTGTATACTCGATTACTCTGTCTGAAATTCTAATCAATACTGGCACCTGTTCACATCTCAAAAATGACTCACTCATTTGATTAGATCAAAGAATACTGAGCATGGAAAGACATGCAAAAGCTCTGTCCAGATTTTAACAAACAACTTACGCAATACAGAATATCCACTGACTGAGGCCTCTATGGCCAAATGGTATCATGCTTCAAGTTATTTAGTCTCTCACCTGCAATCAGTGCAGGATCCTAAGCATGTGAGTTTACTTGCAGGAAGCCAATGGGCCCTCCCTGGCNNGAGATTGGATTCTCAGACTTAAGTCAATTTTCAAGTTTTATGGTGCCCAACCCTGGTCTCAACCATAGAGCTTAAATTTGTCAAATCCTGACATACACCAAAAACAAAACACAAACCACTTCCAGAAATTCATTTATAAATCAAATATGCTGATAGATTTATAGATGCATGTTACATAAATCTGTGGACATGCAGCTTTCTTCTTCCTGATTGGATTTTCATCTTTATGTGTACATCTAACTCTAGCTCATCCAATTTTGTTTTTCAAGGAACATTCATAGGCTACATGTAGGGTACAGGTAGTTAATAAAATAAGTAGAAGAAATGTGACCTTCATCTGATTAGATTAAACCTTCCAGCATAGAAGTTTCACTTTATTGCAACTTTTTAGTATGGCATGTGCTATTCATTCAGGGAATAGTTTTAACAAATGTGACCAAGTCAAAGTCAGTAATGATACCTGAAAATATTGATACAAGATAGCCCGGTAGATATAGAGAAGATGTATGAAATATAAAAAGTTAACATATGACCAATGACAATGGACTGGAACAAATCACAATATGTTAGTCACCTGAGTAACTCAGGTGATATAGAATCTAGATGGCTTTGAGAGGGTATGATCTTGTGACTTATACACATGAGTGATTCTGAGTTAACTGTCAGTGTCTGTGAATTTTTAGAGGGCCAGTATGTTTCTTACAAGATCCATTAAAATCTCCAATTACATATTGTGTACTACACATGAAGGACTGAATAATGACACTAAAAATCACTTAATCTTTTACCTATGGATTTTTTTTTCAAAAGACGAGGATGATATCCTTTGTTTAAACTTTAGTCTGAGGGACAGTACTGATACAATCTGTGTCAAGATGAACACCCTTTGAGTTTATCACAATATTACTGAAAAAAGATAATTATGCCACATAAATAAGTGATTTAGGGTCTCATTAATATACCGCGAGTTTTTGGTCAATCTGTCTGTTAAAATAAGTCTATCTGCAAAGACTTTAACCTTGCACATATCTTTTCCTGCATAGAAAGTGATAGCCATTTCATATTTCATGTGTATCCAACGTGACAAGACCTTTTTTCTTGCTACTCGTACCAGTTTTTGAACCTGCGGTGACCTTGAACTTGTAGTCATTTGACCTTCTTTTGAGAAACATTCACCTTGTGTAGCTTTGCTGCTGTTTGGGGACAGTCATGTAACATAAATTACATCAAGTGAAAAATGTTTCCAAAAGTTATATACATGTATAACTTGTTGTTTGATGCTCCTCAACAAATGATTATTGCTTCCCCACTTAAGCAATATATTGAAAATACTATGGTGTAGTACATGTAGTCTCGCTAGTCTCATTCTCCGGCCGCCATGGCCAAGTGGTTCACGTGTTTCGACCTCTGACCATGAGGTCCAGGGTTTGAGCCCGAGCCATGCTACGGTTGGCTATCCCTATCCTGGATGAGATAAATAGAATCTATCACCACTTTGTACAGAGACAAAGAAATCTCACCCGAGTGTCAAAGGTTTGCAGTCCTTGACGAGGCTTGTCGAGTCGTGGATGTTGCAAATCTTTGACACAAGGGTGAGATTTATCTTATTCCTGTACAAAGTGGTGGTTGATAATTTTTCTCTCACCCTCCAATAACATATTTCTAAGTAGTAAATATATAGGTGCAACACTGCATTAAAGCAGACGAAATACATCAAAAGTAGGTCAAGACTTATCGGTAGTGGCGTCAGGGGGATTGAGACAAGCACGCGGGGTGCGAGACAGAGATATCTCAGAACGGGTATATTGAAGGATTTCTCTGTCCGGGGTGAGAGAAAGTAAAAATCAAGGTCTCATGTCACAGTAGGTGTTGGCATGTTAAAAAAAACCCTCCCTGCTCTACAGCTATATGTAGTGAGTATGGGGAAAATTTGTCGCCATTCACCAGCACATGGTAACATCTCCATATAAGTGAAAGATTCTTGAGTTGGACGTTAAACAACAATACAACCAACAGTCTCATTCTCCTTAACCCTCATCCAAATACAAACTGGATTTACATTTTTGTTGTACACCAACCACCTCTATACTAAATAATTTGTTTCACCGTACATTTGATAACAATAAATTAAATATGTTATATGTAACTTTCCCAAATACTTATGAATACATCATCACAACATCCCCATTTATATCTATCTAGGTCCCTGTCTCCTTGAGGAGACTAACCCCTCGCTTCATCTGTCATTAGATAATTTACATGTATCTGTATGGTATAGCATTCAAGGATGTTGACTATGATATCAAGTAAAAATCTACATATATAATTAAGTCGCTGACATTTCAATAGTCACATAGAATTAAAAAAAACAACATTTAAGGCTACTTCAGTATATTTGTACATGCATTTGCATAATATTAATATTACTTACATACATAGACCTTTGTATAAGAGACTGTTATTTAATATCCCAATCAAAAATATTTCACTGTGTAGAGCTTTAAGCAGGGTTCACACTTCAGATTTCAAATTCTTGAGCCAAAAAATTAGCCAAATGGGATTTGTTTGTGCTAGATTGAATTTATCTTAGCAAAATCATGATTTATGATCAAACAATGAACAATATAACTTAATACAATCTTTACTGGCTTGTTTATTTTCCTGGAGTGGGCAAAAAAGAGGTTAGTTTATACGTGTACCTAAATGTTATTAGTATGCCATAGGAAAGGCTAACCAAATATAAAGATAGGGAAAACCGAGATTGAAATTTGCGACACAAAATTTTGGGCCAGTGTGAGCCCTGGTTAACTAACATATTGCTGTAGGGCTGAATTTCCCCACATTGTGAAAGATTAGCATTGATCTTTTTTAGCAGAACATTTAGCCAGAAACAACTTTTTTTTTAAGCTAATTTATCTATTAATGTTTATCATTTGGCTAAAATTGACTATCTGGTGTGAAGCCTGTTTTAGTTCTGTATCGTCCTACTGGACAATTGTGGTCACTGAACAGCAGGTGGGACAGAAGACCTAAAGAACCTTTATATATTCAGCCTCAGGCTACTGTTCCATGGATCTGTGGGGCCTCCGTGCAGAGTGGTTTGCGTGTTTGACTGCGAATTGAAAGATTTGGGTTTGAGCCGCGTAGCACCACTCCGCGGTTGGCCATTCCTGTCTTTCGGATGAGACAGTAAAAACTGAGGTCCCGTGTCATTATAGGTGTTGGCACATTAAAGAACCCTCCCTGCTCTATGGCCAGCAATGCCGAGCATAGGAAAAAATTGTAGCCCTTCAACAGCACATGATGACGTCTCCACATGAGTGAAATATTCTTGAGTAGGACGTTAAATAACAATACCATACCAAACCATGGATCTGCCATGTTATCCCCTGTGAGATGAATCAACTTATTCCCTAGACTAAATGAAACAAATGAATACTTTGTCTTTGTCACTACCCCTCTGTTTTAATTGTCTTGACCCTCTTGTCTTAACCCTGTCAACCCTAATTATCCAAATGGTATGCACCTTTCTATTGTCTAAGACCAGTCAACTACATGTAGGGTTTGTAGTGATGACAGAGTTAAGGCAAGCAATCTACAGTAGAATTAAGATATTCTCATAGCAATTGATATGGCAAAAGTGCATGCTGCTACCTGTTACTGACCAGACTGAGGATTGAACCCCAGACCCCAAGCATACTAGAAGAGCGTTCTAACCATTGAGCCAAAAGTCCTTGCATTAAGCTCCAATGCACAACATCGTCTAGATTAACCACATTCCTCCTCACATTTAATTTTAAGGTCTTTATTTCTGATCAATCTCTGTCAACCTCTTATAATTCATAATGCAACTTAATAAGCACATACATATATACAGTACCTACCGGCCCCGGTATCACTTGAGTTTTCCGAATACTCAAGCAATCCATGCTTTTAGGGCAAGGACATCATAATAAGAGAGGGCGTAAATTGTTTACTCGCAACACCATTACTGTAACCGGACCGGGGATTGAACTCTGGACCCCCAGAATGCTAGAAAAGCGTTCTAACCATTGAACCAATAGTCGTGATGTTAGGCTCAATGACCTACCGGTAATACTCTAAAATTACCACAATATCGTCTAACCTGCCTTAGCAATCCACTGGATTTAATGTTGACCTGTTTTACATGTATGTTAGTTTAAAAATAAGTATATGCTTCCAATAGTGTTTTTTTTCTCTATTGCGTACCGGTACATAAATCACTGTCTGTAAAATCTACATGCAGGTACCGTATTTATGCTAGGTGTACAGCTACATGATCCAAGTACATGTACAACCCACAAATACCATATGTTTGGTAACTTCAAACATTCTGAAAATACCTGTATATTATAAGAACCCTTGCTAAGGTTATCCTTGATAACATGATTCTGAATTCCAATAAAAATCTCATTTTAACCTTAATTGTTAGAAGTGTATTTCTTCCATATTAGGCACTCTTATTTTAATTTTTATGGGTCTGTTATGTTAGGGACTTTATATCTCCTCTTCCTTTAGATCTTGTCTTAGTGTCATTAGTCACTGTTAGTACTCTTTCTCTACAATGTACATGGCTAAACTGGCACAGGAACCACTTAACATCTTTTGCCGCATGATGCAGTTCTCCTATTCAGAAAATAAGATTATTGGTTCAAACTTTGACAGTTTTTCATTTGAGTCAGTAAAGGTCCCATATCACAGTAGGTGTCCTCATGACTAATCAAGCCTGTAAAGGCTGTATAGCCCAATCAGCAGTGGCTGTAAAATGTATATCAGGAACCAGAAGGACTATGATATGCTGCAGAAGGACCTGTCAGGTCTGAAGTCATGGGAGCACAGGTGGCAGATGTACTTCCATCCCAAGAAATACATGGTCATCAGGATCTGTGGCAGCTAGACGTCAATCACTGCAGACCAAATACAAACTTCATGGTGATCAACTGTAGGTAGTAGAAGAAGAAACCTGTTTTTAAATGAGTTGAAGTTTATTAACTCTGAAATATGAGGTTTACTCTTTAATGGAAGAAGAATTTGTTCTGATTATAGGTAAAATTTGACACTCTTCACCAACAATCAGTGACACTCACTTAGTGACATTCCCCTAAATGAACAATTCCTGAGTGGGGCGTAATCCCTTTGAACATAATCCCTTTGAGGATTCTGTTGGGGCCGTTATCTTAATCCTGTGCTGTCTTGATGAGGGCAACAGTGATTAGCAGTATAAGAAAACTGTC
>JACSZP010001888.1:0-12579 GCA_016161895.1 Pinna nobilis
TTACTCATACTTTTCTTATTTGAAATGAATGTGCACTTTTATGACATAACCTTGAGAAGAATTATTCGTAGGCGTAAGTCACGGGTTGATAATTGCTTTAAGTGTCCAAATTCGCCTCTATTAGAAGAATTATTTGTAGGCGTAAGTGACGTGTTGATAATTGCTTAAAGTGTCACAATTCGCCTCTATTGCAGCAATTATTTGCTAATAAAAAACATAAAACCTGACTCATAAACTATTGCGATTGTGTTGTGATTCAATGAAAAATAAAATATAATACATTTTCACTTTTTGAACTGCACGGACAGGAAAAATACAGGGAAACCTGACATAGATAGACTTCATTAATGGTTGGTTGGTTGGTTGTATTGTAGTTTTACGCCCCACCTAAGAATATTTTACTTGTAGACGTCAACGTTTGCCAATGAAGGTCGACAAATTTTGCCTATGTTCGGCACTTATTGCCATAGAGCAGGGAGAGTTCTTTAATTTGCCGACACCATCTGTGACACGGCTCATCGTTTTTTATTGTCTAATATCCGAAAGACAGGAAGACACAAAGATAGTAAGACAAAGACACAATGATAGGAATTAAAAGATATTCTATACGTGAGTTACTCTTAATTTCTTCTTCGAAATGGTTGTGCACTTTTATGACTAAATCTTGAAAAGAATAACGTATAGGCGTACGTCATATGTTAATAATTGCTAAGAATTAAAGTACCTTCCTCTTTTTCGTCAATTATTTGCTAATAAAACATCAGACCTTACTCATAAACTACCGTGATTGTGTTGTGTATTAGTAATATATAAAGAATATAACACAATAACTTTTACACTGCATTTAAGGGCAGAATACAGTAAAACCTGGATTAGATATCATCTCAGGTTATAAACATGTTGTAGTGTTGAATGATCTCTATGATAATATATGGGACTTACTCGGGACTTTGATATTAGACCGACACTGTGAGAAATTCGATTCATCGAAGCTCGAATTAACGAATTTTCACTGATTATCTAGTCGCCATAAAATCCGAATTAGAATAATTATACCGATAAAGATATTTCGTCATTTATTTCTAGCAAGTCAATACGATCGACTTATAAGTTTCTTGTGATTTACTTGCCTTTCTTAATTGAAAGTTGACCAGAAACCCATATAAACAAATGAGAATGTTATTCGACATTCAAAATAGCACCCCTTTTAAGGTGAGGAAGCCTTGTAAGATGATCTTTAGGTAACCAGAATTAAGTTCCGTCGAATTTACTCTACGTTCTGTGGAGATAGGATAGTTGTTGAATTTTCCAGCCATAAAGCTAATAGCGTAATAGAAATTGCCCATTTAATGTACTTTGCCACTTTCGTCCTCCATTGCTTAGGTAAAACTTACTAACATAAACCCGGATGCCACCGGTACTCCTTGTACCTTGTTTATTGACAGACTTCAGAACACCTGCCGAAATTATTATTTTTATTTTAACACTCTAATCACATGAAAAAAAAACTTTCAATTGAAATGATAAAAACTTTACAGAAATTCAAAATAAGTAGAATTTCATAGGAGAACCATGCATAATTCATGTATATACATAAGCTGTATTCATGTTTATCATGTATTTCAGATTTTTATCTGTTTTATGCACTAATATATTGCTTTTGATGGTATCATGCTACAAAATGATAAACACATATAGTGAAACGAAATCCATGGCATTTTAAGGCCTAGAAATCATCAAATCTTTGCCTTTTCCAACAGTTGTAAAATTTGCAAGTATAGAAAAAAATTCGTGATTACCTAAATCACTTGGGCTTATATTAGGATAATTCCATAGGGTATAAACATGATATTTAAATAACAAGGGTAGTATTGTTAGCGAATACAACAAACACGACCTTCGGTGTACATTTGCTAGTCACAAAGTCCACCTCTGAGATGATTTCGCACCAGAAAACACAAATTTGCCAAAATCATACAATGGTCAATCAGCTGGAGAGGTCCTAGGACAAAACGCCAACGCTCAGTAGTAAATGTATTCGCCATCTGATAATGAGGTCCTGGATTCGAATCCGCGCCGCGCTGATTTTTTTGGGGGGTCGTTTTTGTTATTGTCGTTGTTAGTAGCAGCAGCAGCAGTAGTAGTAGACATTATGCAATGTACCCACATAGTATCAGTTAAAGTCTGTTGATATTACGTAATATGGGCGAACTGCGAATACTTCAAGCAGTGCAAGTTCGGATCATTGACGTGGAAAAGAAGAGTAAAATACTTGGTATCATTTAACACGACAGATATTGAGCTTTGCCTTTAAACTCGCCTATCTCTAAAAAAAAGTAATTTTATAGATGTTATTCTTATGTTCTATTTTTGTCAGTGAAATTACTGAATGAAATTGGACAAAAAAATTATTGTATGAAATTGGGCAATCCATTAAAAATTTCTAAAAGATATAGCAAACTCTAAGGTAATTTTACGATTTGAAAAGTAGAAATTAAATAGAGATTACACAACAAGTTGGGATTGGTTATCATGTTTATCCATCTCGAGTTAGTTAATTTTCAAAGTTTCAAAGGGCGAGCTTTAGCGAGCGTTTTGAAACTTTGAAAATTAATTAACGAGAGTAGTATAAACATGATAATCAATCCAAATGAGTTGTGTTATTTGTTTCTACCATAACACTAGATTATTTTGTAAATCAGAGTATTGAAAACGTCAAAAAGAATCTGTCTTCAATTCCAGCCACAATGCGAGTCCACTCAATGTATCGTGACGTCAATTATAATGACGTCAATTGATGACGCCATGATTGAATTTGCTGACGTATCAGCCAATCAAAACGCTCGGAAGACGTTAACCACGTGTGGTTTATCGATATATTTAATCAACTTCAGCCTCGATTATATAGCCGTTTTATAATGGTTAAAGTACGCGTGTTATGATAGAAATAGAGAGTACACAACAAGTTCGGATTGATTATCATGTTTATCCAACGAGTTAGCTAATTTTCAAATTTTCAGAGCGCAAGCTTTAGCGAGCGTTTTGAGACTGAAAATTAACTAACGAGAGTAGGATAAACATGTTTATCAATCCAAATGAGTTGCGTAATTTGTTTCTACCATAACACCAGATTATTTTGCAAATCAAAGTATTGAAAACGTCAAAAAGAATTTTTCATCAATTCCAGCCATAATGTAAGTCGACTCAATGTATTGTGACGTCAGATTTAGTGACGTAAATTGATGGCGTTATAATTGAATTTTTGACTTATCAGCCAATCAAAACGCTTGGGAGACGTTAACCACGTGTGGTTAATCGATATAATTAATCAACTGCAGCCTCGATTATACAGCCGTTTTATAATGGTTAAACTACGCATGTTATGGTAGAAACGTACGTATATATCTATGTTAATGATTTAATATTACAGATGAAAGCTAAACGAATATAAATATTTATTTTATATTTTATCTTCTCAGCAGAAGACATAGGTGATTATACTACTCTAGATTACTTTTATTTCGCGTTCAGTCGCGGCTCTTATTAAACGCGAATTCAAATTCTTCGCGTAATCTGATACACTTTTACTTCCTTATTTTCGCCACTAAGTTGCATGTAACAGGGATTTACAGCGTAAGAATTGATAATACGAAATGACTAAAGGACATAGCACTTTATTAGCTTGCACTAGCTCGTAATACGATCAGTACTTTACATAAGTACAGGTCGTGAATTGATTTTTTTTTAGTTTACGAACGCGAATTCAGATATTCGCGAATAGACTAAGGAAGATGAGCTCGCGAAATGTGGTAACGCCAAATTTAATTTTTCAAATTTAAAATTTTAAATTTGCTGCTTGGAGTAACTAGACAGGGAAACGACATCCACATGCTATTCATAACAACTCCAACCCATCCACACTGCAACAACATCCCTTTGCAAGCATCGCCTTATCCCCTTATCCGAAACCCAACATATCCGTTTCACTATTTTTTTCTTTTAAAGCAGACATATAAAATGGAATTTCTAAACATCATAATTCTGAACAGCTGCACCTAAGTTTTCTTATAACAGGAACTAGGAAAAGTACTTATACTTCATGTGTGAACATGCATGTCCTTGTTTTGTATGTACTATTGCACGTTTCTCTTTTCCTTGAATTTAGAATGTGAATAACATATCTATTTTTTCATAATGGGGAAGGCATTTAAATAAGTGTTGGGTTGCTTTTTTAAAATTTTCCAAAGATTCTATCTATAATGTTACATTTCAATGAAATTGTTCAAATTGATTCATTTATAGCTCAACCAAGATATTTGGGTCTCATTTCGTATCGATACGTCATGCTCCAGAACATTTCATCGGTTTTGAATTTTGAGCTTGCTATTTCACGATTTGTATGTATTGTGAATCGGTGGGTATACTTTGATGGTATTGCCTTCCAATATTTTTTTCTCTGAAAGATGAGCGCTCAAGGTTGTGGTCTTAATGAATCAACTTTTCAATGTTTTAATTTTTCTGAGGCAGTTTCGGATGCATATGTTTTGTGGATGCTAAATGAACAACAATTTCACATAAACTTGCCATGTATAATATTCTACATATGTGCAATAGCTATTGGATTGTTTGGCAATGGCCTTGTTATTTACATATTTGGATTTCGACTTAAGCGCAACACCGTTCACGTCTTCATAATGTGGTTGGCAATATATGACATCACAAGTTGTACCTTGTTAATATACGAAACTATAGACAAACGTCTCCCAATGTACAGTGGTGAACTGCCTGCAATCTGTAAAGTAGTCAGATGTCTTGAAGTTGCTGCCAACTCGGGATCAAGCTTACTCTTGGTCTGCATTGCGTTTGACCGATATTACAAAGTGTGTAAGCCTCTTAAGCACTTATCTATGAGACGAGTTAAGCAAATAATCATTGGAACGTTCAT
Organism: Pinna nobilis; assembly: GCA_016161895.1. Taxonomy (NCBI): domain Eukaryota; kingdom Metazoa; phylum Mollusca; class Bivalvia; order Pterioida; family Pinnidae; genus Pinna; species Pinna nobilis. Next base: position 4,946 of record JACSZP010001888.1, read on the forward strand.
TATGGTCTCCGTGACATCTTTGCCAATGTTACTCTTTGAAGGAACTGGGATAGTTGCAACTCCTATTGATGGTGTTTTCGGAAAAGACTGTGGTGATGATGAACAATTTAGAAATTCGATCCTCCCAAGAGTTTATTTCTCCATAGTGTTTCTTACAATAATCATAATTCTTGTCATCTTGAGTGTTTTATACGCTGTGATATTTGTTGCCATAATTCGCTGGAAAAACAAAAGTATCGGAGAGAGCATGAAGGTTAAAGTGGGACAACGAATTAGAAGTAGAACACAGTCTACCTCGTCCATTGACGATTCTGTGTTTACCGTTCAATCTTTTGACAGCTACCAAAGCTCCTCGGATGTCCATAGCCATCAAGTAAAAGTTACCGATTCTTCAGGAGATTCGAATTCAAAAGAAGGTGAAACAGATTATACCCAAGAAAACAAAAATACATATTGTGTCCAAAATCAACAATCTGGCGAACTGGATCCAACTGAAGAATTAGCTACCGTACTTCCCGTAGTGCTGGAAAACGAAAGTAATGGACAGAGTCACTGCGGTATTCAATCTGTTAAAGAAAGATGCACCGAAATTAATTCTTATTCCGGTTTGAACAGGCTTCGAAATAAGAAGAGAAAAAGCAGTAGATCAGTAGGTAGAATAAGCGCCACAACAATAACATTTGCGTTGGTCACTTTACTTTACATAGTCAGTTACCTCCCCACAATAGTTGTCGAGGCACTGAATGCTACAGGCGCTTGGGAGACGGACAAATTGTCAACTAGCGTCAAAAAGGTTGTTGTTGTCGCTAATTCCTCTTATTTCGCAAATGGCGCCTTGAATCCCATCATTTACGGGTTGTTTAACAGAGCGTTCAGAAAAGAACTTTTAGTGATTTTAAAAGGATCTTAAATCAATTTAACTTGATATCTATATGTTGTATGTGTTTTTACTCTTTCAAGATGGTAATAGATATTACCTGCATTATATGATATCCTCTTACAAATTTACAATATATGCATACTATTTTCAGTTTTTGAAAATGCTTACAATCAGAATGTAAACAGGGCCAATCGACTTTTGTCAGTGGACCGCCGTCCCTTATACGCTATCCCTTTTTAGCGTTCTTTTTATTGCTAATGGAGAACAAAAAGAAGGGGAAAAAGGATTACCCTTTTATCTCGAATTTTACTTGGTTTCGAGATAACGAGTTTAATTATACTCCATAAAGAGGGGAAAATTCTGACGTTTTGATTAAATATATCCGTAGTGTCTTGTGATCAGCAAATACCGGAAACTATTTTTTTAAATTATTTCTGTGCATTCCTTGAATTCATTGAATAAGAAGTAAAAGGTACCGAACAATAATCGATCCAATAATTGCCATAAGGAATACAAAAAAAAGACTAGGACAAAAATAAAGTTGGGATTAGATAGGAGGTCTAAGTATCCCCTGACAACCGGTCACGCCCACCGTAAGTCCGATGTCTCAATAGGTTAAAACAAGGAATCCATAGTCAAAATCAGTTTGTGAAAAGTGGCATTAACAATTTTTAATGAAACACATTATGACAACATTCGACCCAATGACATGATGTATTGGCAAAAAAGACCATTATATGGACCACAAAATTTACGAAATGCTGGCTTTAATCATGACTGTTGGAACGCCTGTAACATCAACTTGAAAGTATGATGGATGGTCAAATCCATATATACTCCGTTTTGAAAAATACGTCATCCAACGGAAGACCATATAAAACCCGGGAAACCAAAACAGCGGGTTGTTTTTTGTTTTATTGTTGTTTAACACCCCACTCAAGAACTTTTCGCTTATATGGAGACGTCTGTGTGTGCCGGTGAGGGCGACAGATTTTGCCTTTGCTCGGCACTTATGACCGTAGAGCAGGGAGGGTTATTTATCGTACCAACATCTACTGTGACACGGGACTTCGGTTTCAACCGAAGCTTCGGCTCAAACCCTAGACCTCTCGATTCGAAATCGAACACGCTTACCACTAGGCCACCCCCCCCCCCCCCAACCCAGCAAGTTTTTACTAAAGGCAATTTACAAAAGAATAAATATAAATCTGGAAAAGAAATAAGATCAAGTGCCAAAAAATAAGGGTGTTCTTCAACCTTCGCTTCGGCGTTTTCATAGCTCCGTTGATTTACAGGGTACCTTTTGGGTATTAAAAAAAAGGTGAATTTCAACTTTTAAAGATTGAAGTTTGTTTTCGCTCTTTCTTCAGACTTTATCTGCATGTTTTGCCACCATAAGACTGACCAGAAGACTTGCTCAGATAATACATGTGTATTTTGTAAATCGAAAAAGGGGTTTGAAGACATTTTCTTGAAATGTTGCATGATGTTTCCTCGGACGCCAAGATTTGGTAAACTTTAGGCTACCACTTTTCGAAAAAGAGGGAAGGGTGCTATTAACATTGTTTGCATATGTGTTGCCTTACTATGTACTTTTGCATGTTGAATTTCTTGACTTTATTCACACTTTCTTACTTATCTTAGAAGTATCGTCGGAATTTCTCTGAAATGTTAACATAAAGCTCCTCTTCGATTGCAGTTTTGTTATTACAATCTAGAATTGGCGAGTCAAAATCTTGGCATCCGATTTGGATCTCATAGAAAGAAGAAAGGAAGGGAACAGAATATTGTTAAAATATCATTAAAAAAAATGTTGAAGAGCGCTGATATCATCCCTATGTCTATTTTGAAATATTAGGTAATCAAATAAGCATTGGGTCCAGTACTAACTAATTACACTGACATATGATTGCCCTTAATGTCATGTCTTATATATGACCTATTGTTTAATAAAGTTGCATATATAAGCTAAATTGAACGTTTTTCCTTATGACCATAAAACATTTTTTGCCATTTTTATAGCCACTCAGTTTTAAATCCATGCACTCCATGAAATACGAGTATACTAGTATTTATGTTTAGCTTATTGCAGTAAATAATAAACAGCAATAAAGAGATAGATAATACAGCAAATTACAAAACCACTTAAAAACGTCAAGAAATGTAGTTTACATATCAACAAACATTTAAGTTAGTTAGCCAATAGCTGGCCACGGATCAGAACATTAAAATTTAGTATTCGTGTTACAGTATTTGTCGATAGTTTAGAGATCTTTCATTGTCAAAATTAATGACCCTAAGTGTTATTCCTCTGCAAGACGTTGCGTAACAATTCAACGTCATGGAATTGTTCATAAACATTATATTGGTTACCGTGAACGAACTGATAGAAAATTACAGAAAATCATGGTCTGTATATGATTGTTTGGCTGTTCATATGAATTAATATATGTACAACCTTTACGCAATGGCTGAAACTTTTATTTTAACCATCAAGCAAATAGACAAAATTCAATAACATCAATTTTCCTACAATTATTTTCCGTGATCGGTCATCTTTGAGGTCAAAAGAATATACATGTATTATGCACAAACCAACCAAATTAGGGATGATAGTTCTCCATACCGGAGATATCCTCGAATATTTATAATGCTGACACGAATTCGTAATCCTTCCCCCATGGATACATACTTTCATTGAAAGCGATATTTAGGAAAACTGCCGTAAAAATCTTTCAAATTTTGCATTAATATGAACAAAACACTCCATACTGAACTCAAAGATGGCCAACAAAAGGAAGTAACTCCAAAACATTTTATGCTATCGCAACTTATCATAAATTCTAAACAATGATAATGCCGATGTCTTCAATGAATATTGTAATCCGGCTTATTGACATAAAAAGATGGTAAATAATTGATCTGTGAAAATAAATCTTACGCGAAATTCTCTGGATTTAAACAAAGCAAATGACTTGATTTTTATGTTTAGAGATAACATTGAACTGACGTAATGTGACGTCAAGCGACATACAATAATACTTGTCAACACAACAATACTACACCACAAATGTGTAACCCTTCATAACTCCGTGGTTTTAGTGACCCACAATGAATTAAATTCCGGTTGAAAGAATTCCATATTTAATACTTTAACAGGAATGTCCGAAACACATTATATGAATGACTTCAGACTTTGCTCACAGTTATGGAGTGTAAAACACTTAATGTTTTACATTAATGAGAACTTTATTCTAAAGCTGTTGACTTTTCCTATTCTTCGGATGAGACAGTAAAATGGACATCCCGTGTCACAGTGTAAGTATGTTAATGATCTGGTCAAGATTTCAAGCCATCCTGCCTTAGTGAGAGAGTGACGTTGAAAAAGAAAACAACAACGACAAACAGAGGAAAGTAAAGTCATGGACGACTTATTTTTTTAGAGTTGATAAGACCAAGTGTATTTTTATTTCTTTTTGGTTTTTTGCATACTGTGTCTATGATTTATGTAACTTGCAAGGGTAGATCTACCTAAACAAAAACAACATTACAAAATAAAAGCACATATAATATTTCTTATTAACAGTAATCCACACGACAACATATAATACTAAAATAGAATAACACGAAGCCCAATAACAACATGTGGCGATTTCAGGAGCCCTTGGACGGGTAAGCAAATTCTGCTCCACGCGCGGCACCCGTCCTGTTAACTATATTCGAGATCCAGTAGAAAGTTATGGTCGTAAAAAGGACGGATTTAGGTGTACGATAAGATAAAACTGATACATTGACTATTGGTTAAATGCATATCATTTAATTTATACTGTATTCTGTGCTTTGATTGGGTATTACTGGTGGGCAACATTCGTTTTATTGTACTACATAACTTACTGTGAGGGACACACCCCATTGGCAACCAGGACAGAAGTTTTTATATGTGTTTATACATGAACATACTTTCAATGAGATCTAATAATCAATAAAAGCTAAAAATCTTTAATGAATGAAAATGATGTAAACAACTGACTCGCGTATGAATGTAAAACAAATATCAATTTATATGTTTTCAATCGGCAAATGCATTTCACTATCTAACTGTTTGATTAAAATAAACATATTAGTAAATTTTTATCTGATTTTGACTTTGAGTAAGATTGAACAAGGTAAATTAACTGGGTCACACTGTGATTGGCATCTGATGAAAAACCCGAATTTTCAGTAAATCAACATCACAACAACAGACTCGGCTAAATGGACATTTCTATTCCGGTAAATCATTCTGCAAGTAATTAAACAATTAATGCCAAATTTCAGTAGATTTATCATTTTATTTGTGAGGTACTTTTATATTAGATCTTCTAAATAGAATTAGAATTCAGGAATATAGTAATGTAATATAGTTTCCACATGCTTTATACAATATCTCATATCATAAGGCAGTTTATGGTTTTTATAAATCGCTTTAGTTTAAAAAGCGTAGAAAAGTGGCCAAGTAATGTTACATCGTTTAATCTAGGTACAAAATTCTTTCATTCCTTGTAAAACAGTGAAAAGCGGATATTAAAGGGCATTCAAAATTCAAAAAGCAGACAACACCATGGCCAAAACAAAAGGATACGACACTTAAAACAGTAATCAATGCAACAAAGCATAAAATCTGAAAATATCGTAACCCGAAACAAACTAGAACAGGAGTTGAGTTCAGGTACTCCGTAATTGAAAACAACTCCTGCACCGCGCGCGGCACCCGTTGTGTCACAGATAGTCGAAATCGAGAAAAGGATCGGAATGTGTGTGCGACAAAGGGGAACATATGAACAAAACCATAGATACGCTGTATTCAAGTATTTATCAAATGGAGGGACACATACAACCGGGAAACCAAACATAATGACAGCCTAAGAAAGTCCATATAAGAACGAAGGGGGACTGAGACCAGGTGTGCGGGAAGAGTATCAGCACCCCCTGCTTGATAGTAACAGCAATGTGCTGTATATATTCAATGAACAAGCATTCAACCACGTCCAATGGATGCCAAAATGTTTTATGATATTCTAGATACTGAATTGACCTATTCTCTTATCCGAACAGTCGGAAGTTCCGAAATGAAATAGTGCCGAAATGCCCACATTTACTTATCATAACGACTTGTGGGATGAAATATATGGATAAAACAATAGAAATAATGACTCATTTTGATTGCATTTACATTGTTTGAATATTAAATTCTTATATTGTAACTATTTAGCTAGGACATTTATTCTATTATTTGCACTTGATTTGACAAAATACACGGGTTGAGTTATGATGCAATATATTCACAAGATGGATTTGGTAGCCCTACAGATGATTGAGTTAACATTTATGTCCCATGTATATGTATGAATTATCACGCAATATCTTCATCAACAGCCAGGTTAAAAATTCTTTTCTCATTCTTCTTGATTTTATTTCAAATTAACAGTTCTTTTAAATACTCAAAGAATACCTAAAGTGTGAGTGGTAAATTAAACAATTATGTGAATCTATTTTAGAAAATACAATCTAACCTGTTTCAAGAGACTGTCCAAGGGAAGGAGAAAATAGGGTCACATATAAAAGGTGGTCTCTCAATACAGGTTATTTATATAGTAACAAGCTGTTTTGGGAACCATACATTTAGGTCACATAGGGCAGGTTATTATCCTTTTATTTAGTGGATCGCTAAGATAGATTACTCTGCAAAATTTGAATACACATTGATTGCATGAATTATTTTACAAGACATGATACATACTTATCTTAGTACAGTCGAACCGGTTTTAACAGAGTCTCCAAGGGAAGGGGCAAAAAGGGTCACATATGACAGGTTGTCTCTAAATTCAGGTGATTTATATAGGAAAAAAATATTTTGGGAACCATACATTTAGGTCACATAAGACANNCAGTTGGTCGCTAAGGCAGGTAAGACTGTATATGTTAAAAGATCATAATCCTTTCCATTTGTCAAAATGTTGGCATTATACATGTATGTTAGAAAGGCGTACGTAAATGCTCTTTATCCAAGTCTCAGGACAGTTGTTCACATTCGTCATATTATCCAATAAATATTTCAAATCGCAAACAAGATAGGGAATTCACTGGTGATTAATTCGTGAATGAAACTTACGTAGACGTCTACAAATACTTGATCATCAAAGGATCCATTAGGTGATAATGACTGTACTTGTATATGATTGCCAAGTCATCCGATTAAGGAATTAATTTCAGAACCAGAAAGTCATGGTATTTATTTTGCACTCGAAGTACATTTGTACCAATGTTCCGTTAGAATACATTAAATGATTCGGATATTGATACATGACTGTAATCAGATTTGATTGCGATTATGAAATTAATACAACTATATATACAATATAGTATAAGAAAAGACATTATATAATTAGTGCAATATTATTGGTATGATATGAGAATTTATGGAGTACAAAAACAATGTCGACCGTGGCTGAAGGCCGAGGTTGATATTAGATATTGTGGTGTTTTTTGTTTGTTTTAGTTTGTTTGTACTTTTTTGGGTTTTTTCGGTTTTTTTTTTGTTTGTTTGTTTGTTTGTTGTTTTTTTTTGGGGGGGGGGGGGGGGGNNCAAAGCTCATGGTGACCTATTGCGATCATGTTTTGTCCGTCGTCCGTCAATAACTTTTTACATTTTTGACTTCTTCTCAAGAACCAGTGGGCCGATTTCAACCAAACTTGGTAGGAAGTATCCACATGT
>JACSZP010001900.1:0-14820 GCA_016161895.1 Pinna nobilis
TAAAAGCTTTTGTAAAAAAAAATTATCATAAACACTATAGCGCTGACATGCTATCATGCATGCAGAAATCTATCAATGAACAAATATTCAGTCGTCAGAATGGTAAATGTTTTGGAGAAATATTACTGAAAAATTGAAAAATGCCACACCATTTTTTTTTTATTTTCGGGGTTTGCCATGCAGGATATTGTGAAAAGAAAAACCACTGATCCATATCAATACACAGTAACTTTTTACTAGTCATATTCTGAGGACAACAAGTGCCCTACATAGAATCCTTCGACGCGACGCATTACATGTGCCCCTCTGAGCATCATTTCACGCGTTACAAGTGCCCTTTTCTGATAAAATCTCTGTGCCCTTTTTAAACCTGGGGGAAACACTAAGTAGCCTAGAATCATAAAAAGTACACTGAATTTTGATGGTCTTTATTGTGAGGTGTCTCCACTGTGAGGTGGTTTTTAGGTGAGGCTCCACTATTTTCTGATGTCATTTTAAAATCCACTATATTCAACTTTTTGCTGAAAGCATATTCTCCAATTTTGAAAATAAAATATGTTTCTGAATACTAAATTTATGTCCTCCTAGACAATTCATATATCAGAAAGGATTCTTCTGTGTAATGGATGCTGTCCAGTGTTTTACCCAGTTTCTTTTCAGCGCAATAGTACCACCACACAAATGGAATCCACCCCATGCTATCTACATTACGCCCATCCCTTTATTTTTCTCTACTCCCCCTCTCATTATTTCTCCCACCACCCTACTTTACTTATATATCTAGCAAATCGTTGACCAAATTTCAGAGATTCAAAGGCTTATTTACTTATGAATATAACTTATAATGCATTTCTATAGACGGTCACTACTATGAACTACTGTTTGGATAACTTTACATGTATGTTCTCTCCACTTTACGTTAAAAACATGTCTGTGGCATTGTAAGGGTTAAACTTACCTCACTGTTACTGTCACTATCTTTTGATGGTAACACACAGCTGTAAACTTTCACGCTGGATTCTGTCAAAAAGTAAACTATTCTTCAACATCTGACAATTTTAAGTGCTGATGAAAAGGTGATAAGAGCAAAGGATTTATGGTTGAAATTTATTATCGAAGTAAAGTACCTCTTATTTGTAAACTGATTATCGTCATTGTGCAAATTTAAGGTTACACTAAAAATTCCCATCCCCTATGGAGCGCTTAAATAAGACTGCCCTGATATAAATACATATACAGTCTACAAAATAAAATAGGGCGTATTATCTCTTGATCCACTAAAAGAAATTATCTTACTGTCTTTATTCCTACTGCTGTCTTTCTTTTTCTTTCTTTCTCTCCTGGGACCTATCCCTTGTCCCTCCTTCCATCCCAGTTTCCGTAGAAGCTTTATTCCTACGGAAAGCCTGTGTAGGAAAAAGTACTCTAAGATTTATAAAGTTCAAATAAAAGTAATTAACAAATACACAGCTTAATTGGAGCACTGCCAGATTTCACAAGGCCATCTTCATTCATAATCGAGATATCTTATTCGAACACTGAATTTGATCAACTGATGCAAGAATGGAGGAAGTAAACCCAGCATACACAACTTCTGCCAAAGCACAGGTAAAACAAATATACTTTGATCGAGGGTTATTACAGTGGAACTTGTCTGGATAGAATATTGTCAAGAGAGATAGATCACTGTCACGAGAGCCTTCCTTTCTTGAAAGACTACTCATATGAAAAAAATCTGTCATGAGAGACCACCTGCTTTAGCAGAAGAGGTTGTCTTCACTACTCCTCAGTAAGTGTGGAAAATTTGATCTATACTTAATATTTACGGCCGTAGAGCAGGGAGGGTTCTTTAACTTGATGATACCTACTCTGACACCGGACCTCGGTCTTTACTGTCTCATCTGAAGGACGGAGACAGCCAACCGCAGTGAGCCTATGCCTGACGATTATGGCCATTGAACAGCGAGGGTTCTTTAATGTGCTAACATCTACTGTGACAGGGGACCTCATTTGGGGACGAAAATATGTCTTTTTGGACATAAACATTGATAAATCATAACTATAGACCCACTTTTCTGGTACAATAAGGTCTGCCAGAGCAGGAGTGCCACTTAGGATGGTTCCTGTGGTGGCAGCATTGGCCTCCTGTATTCTCTGCCGTTTTTTCACCTCTGATGAGTAGGTGTCGCTGATGTGGTGTTTCCTGGGAGCTATACCATGCTCACCGAAGTCCTGTAAAAAAAAAAGATTATGTATAGAGAAACTGATTTTTTTTTATGAAAACTACCATGAAACCTATAGAACATCTCACGTAGGAGACCATTTTACAATAAAGACCATTGAAATTTAGTCTGTTCATCATTATTCTAGACTATTTCAACCTTACTTTGGAGACCACCTCTCTAATCGGATCAATTTTTAGCCAGTCACTTGGATGGTCTTAATAATGGAGTTTCACTGTATATGTATGTCAGTATCATCAAACATCAACCTAAGTTGAATAAATACATGCTATCCTAATTTGGAACAAGAATGCAGCTAACAATTCACATGATTGTTTGTGTTTTATTTTTGCTTATGCTCAGCTCTTATGGCCAATGAGCAGTGAGGGTTCTTTAACATGTCGACACCTACTACTTAGTGGCCATAAGTGCCAAGCATAAGCCCAATTTGTTGCACTTCATTGCTATGTTGAGCACTTACTGACGTCAACTGTGTTCATACCTCTTCGTCCATGAAGTCCTCCGGCCTCTGCGACTTGGCATCGTCACGCTTTTCTCTCGATGATACAAAGGTTGATGGAGTCCAGCCTTGACAAGTCACCAAGATAAACAAGATAAGTCTGTGAAACATAAATGCCCTACACGGCAGCAAAGTACTAAAAGGTTAATGTTTCTCAAAAGTATATGTAGATCAAATTACTACAAGGTCAAGGTTATGGTTAAATTTTCATAATTAATGCTGGTAATGTTGTACATGTGCTTACATGAAAAATCAAGATATACAGTGAACAATGTTACACAACACGAGTATTGTGATATGTATTGTATCGTCATTCAGTCCTAGTGAATATGCATGAATACATATGTGTAGGTATATTACCATCTTTTGTTCCAACAGAATTAAAGTATCCTGCAGAAAATCCACCAGTAAATGCTCCATGAAACCGGACTCGTCCCTGTTTGTCTTTCACTGGCAAATCTTGGAATGAGGTTGGCTTTTTCTTTGGTGCATCTAGTAAAAAAGCAACACAAGGACAGTTATGAATAATGTTTAAATAAAATTGTCACATGCCAAACGCATCCAACATCAGAATGTCACCAATCCAGATACTGGCCATCCTCACCATTGCTTAACTTCAGTACAAGGATGTAAATACTAATTAAGTGGTCACAAAAGGTAGCTAAGGGCCTAGACAGTTAATCTGCCTTTATCCATGACTGTTACACTACCCCTCCGCTGATAAGCTGGGCTGAACTTGAAATTCACAGTTAACACTATGTTCCTCAGCATTATCTCCTGAATTTCAGACTCTTTAACTGCCACCAAATGTAACATGCGGAACGCAACTCACATTGGATTGTCACCCATCCAGATGCCGACTGAGCTGGCCATTGCTTAACTTCAGTGCATTGATATAAGCCCTAATTGTCCAGCCACAAAAGCTAGCTGATGGACTAGACAATAAATCTGCCTATATCCATGACTGTTACAGTGTGCCAGTGTGGTCAGGAAGACATAGATATTTACTGTCTCAAGATGCCCTGTTGTTTGTATTGTTGGTTAATGTCCCAATCAAGAAAATCACTTTTTTTTTTACTAGATGCAATCTTTTTATAACTACATTGTTCATGTACCATTCTTAAATCACAAATAACGGAAAGATTGCTGCTGTATGGGTATATGTCCTCTTAGAATTCAATTGCTGTAATTGTTTATCATTAAATACTTCATCAATAGGACATCTTGACACTGTAGGTGTTGATATCTGAGGCTGCTGTGGCAGGTATGTTCACCTTTTAATGTGAGGTTATGGGTTTAAATCTGTGCCAAACTGAAGTTGACTCACGCTGTCCTTTGAATGATACAGTAAAAACAGAGGACCCATGTCACAGTAGGTGTGGGGACATTAAAAAGCCCTCACTGCTCAAAGGCTAGAAGTGCTGAGTATAAGTGCTAGTGAAGGGCAACAAATTATGTCTCCTCACTTTTTTCTTATGACTGCAACTTTCATGAATTGCAATTTTATTGTTCTGAGTTCTGTTTTAAAAAATATCCAGTAGTATCATTTTGTCATTGATAATATACTCGGTCTACATTTTTGACATTATGTCACACTGTTCTCCCCCATAATTCTGGATAGCATGAGGGTCCTTTGGACTATGTGTGAAACCTAAAGTGGGGGGAACTTACATGTAAATGGCACCACAAAGTTGTTTACGGTATGGTTGCCCATAAAGATATATCAAACGAAATATTTATGGAAAAATCATCCTGTGAATCACTTTAAATTGGTCACTAATTGTTAATTATGTAAATAAAATAGGGTTTTGAGAGTGAAAAAAAAGAGCAGGTACCGGTAGCATAGTGGCAAATTGAAATAGCATGGTGGTAACACAGCACTACATAAGCCAGGGGAGAACACTGTCATAACAAAATTGTGATGCAATTTAGAGGCCAAGCAGAACTTTCAATGAATGAATGGAAACAAAGCATAGTGCTACAGGTACACACTTGGATGGGCAGTGCCTACGCTATTATATGTATACATGTATGTACATGTAAGATATCTCAAGAGCTTCTGTATACTGGTACATGTTTGTAGGCTTTACAAATGACTTTGTGTGCATCCAAGCCTTTTTCTCACTATTTAGGGATTTGCTTCATTTTAAAAAGAGTGTTTGTTAGCTATAATGAAATATGTACAACATGTAAATATCAAAATCAATACCTGATTACATGTACCCTTATTTTACTTGTTTTTGATGAAAATTACAATACCAACCTAGCAGCAAACTTAACATTTGCTGTTTGGCAAAAAAAAAAAAAAATTGACTAAATTTCATTTGTACTGGTATCTTCATGATTGAGAATTTTTGGCTGAACTGGATCACAGACATACCTGTATCATGCCAAGGCAAATTTGTCCAAAACTATTTTGCCCCAATGTCATATCATCCCACATACAGGGTAGTACCTCCAACCTGGTATTCATTTGTTTTCAGTATGCCCTGAGACAATTTCAATACACCCCCCCCCCCCTTGATTTTTAAAAAACTGCAAATCATGTTGGATGCACTGCACATGGGGTGATCGATACAAATAAGGGACTTTGGAGCTATTCTTCCTCGACCTTCACCCATTTCTTTCTTCTTTTTAACATGAGCAATATTTCACTTCTTTTTTATCAGTAGACTATCCATAAATTGGCAAATAGCAATGTCTAATCCCTTTTGGGATTCTGTCGGGGGCCGTTTACTTATGGAAAATATGTTTACAAACGATGGATTATCTACTTTATGCCTGCCAACAACAGAGCTGAGGTAAACTTTTTTGGCCCACGGGACATTAGGACAAATGGACTGCTGAAATCCATCTGTCCGAAAGAAAGTCCATCTGTCCAAAGATTATGGTTTTGAGTTGTCTGGTCAGCGCATCATGATGAGTAAAAAAAGAATAAAAAACTCTTCTTTGATTTGAATTTCAATATAAGATATCAGATTTCTTTAACTCTTTCATCCCTAAATACACATTTGGATTTGCCTAAATAATCTATTTAATGAAGTCAATCTATTGTTTTTAGCGATCAATGAGTTCAAATTTTTTTTGAAAAAAACAACATTTTTTTTTACGGGTTTGGGATATTATATTGTGGGATCGGGATACTAAGATTGTTGTTTGATGGTAAACATGGCGGCCATGATGTTAGCACGTTGGCCAGAACCAATTGTGAAAGGTTGCCTCAACAACAGCAATGCAACAAGATAATTAGGCTTTTGCAACAAAAGAGGGAATTATTAAAGGATTGATGCCAAACTTTCACTTTCGTATTCACTGTTAAAATATTGTTTCAATTTGCCTCTGCATCATAGTTCCAGGTAGTATAAAATATGAAAGTGAATTCTGATGTCGATTTCTGTGTTCATTTTCTCATTACGATCATGCCTCAAATGTTGAATTAATGGGAATTGTTTCTGTCAAAGTTGGAAAAAGACATGCATTTTGCGTTGGGAATTGGGCAAAATATCAGCCCTGTCAGATAAACAGAAAAAGACCTGTAAATGGGAACTGCTAATTGTGTCGGTCAGGTAGACCAGAACTTTTGATATTTCCATCGGACATGGCAGATTTCCATCGGTTTTGCCGATGGGACCTGCACTTTTGCACAGCTCTGCAACAAGGTAATTATTGTAATCTTGCAGTGAGTTGGTCTCCGGAGCTGAATTTTGCCAAATAAAACTATAAAGGCTTGATAAGGAAGTCTGGCGGGGGCAACAGTAAACTAACCAGCAGCTTAAGAAAACAACCCCAGACAGAATCCCAAAAGGAATTAAAGCGACATCATGTAAACATACAGAAGTGAGACCCCTTAACTTTTAAGATGAAATCAAATTCCAGTCTCCTTTGCGTACATGTAATGATGTCACTATTGTTAACTCAGAGTTTCTTCCCTTTTCATGTTTTTCGGGACTTTTTCATGAGATTCCATTTTATTCATCACTTTGAGTAAGGTTTTGGGTAAGGTTATCAAAAATAAACAATGTCACGACATATTCTATATATTTTCAAAGTAAAATAACCTTCATCAATTATTTCCAATGGAGTTCCAATGGTTACAAACGTTTCTTCTTCGTCTGAATCCATTTCAATTTTGCATTCTACTTTCATATCATGGAAGCTGCCATTATAAGTCCGCATGGAATGGTCCTACAATTGTTGTCAAACACCGATCCCGATAGTGATATACGCGAACAAAGAAATTGATAAAGTCGATTATTTTGCAATTTATGTTAAAAATATCCCATAGTGTCTGCGAATATATATATTGTTTTTCAAATACTGGATAAAAGTCAGGTGCTTGCTCACACAATCGTCCGAATTGGGGGGATTGCAAAGCCATTTCGCAAAGTCGGGTTCAATATCATTTTTAGAGATAAAAAATCTTAATTTTCTTTGGTTTTTGTTCCCCAATTTTATCCTACATAAATTATGATATTGTAGTCAAGTATATACCAGTGATCCGTGATAACTAATGTGAACTTTTGGATTAAAAATTATTTTGTAAACAGCAATAAAATTAATTTCATCCATTGGAATTCACAAACATTTTTGCTGCGAAATAGGGTAAATTCTGCACATGCGCAAAAATGATGAATTGGGTTTCACCCTTAGTAGGTGTACAACTGAGTAATTTCAAGAATTACGACTTTTATATGAGTCAACAATGACATTTGTTGGATCGAAAAGATGATGAAGAGAATAACCTTTAAAGGTATGAGACAGTCATTGCAGCGAAGACAGCGAAACCAGGGGGTTAAAGACGACCCTCCCAGTTCAACCCAAGATGATGAGGCTGCAGGTATGGTAAACAGTGATAGTAAAAGTCACAATTCTGACTCACAGAATCTGACGCAGCCGAACAACCATGCTGCAGATACAACGACGGGATGTAAAAAGAAAGAAAAAATAGGGTTGTTAAAAAGTTTTAAAAGACGTCTTACCACCAATCTTAGAAGGAAAAGTGAGGATATAGAAATTGAACATATTCAAGACCATTATGTGACAGTGCCAACCAAACGTGAGAACAGAAGATCTAAACAGAAAAACAAGTGTAAAATCCCTGTATGTGATATATCATCTAAATCAAACTCATCGTCCCATAGTTGTGATAGTCTAGACCTTAATATTACTGCCAACAATTTACAGAAGATCAGTGATTTGCATGCTAATACGGATGCGTATGATTTATGCACAAAGAAAGACAAGGCCAGTTGCCGATCAAAAGATATACCAAAATGTCATATAAATGACAGAACTAAGCATGAACAACACCGAGATGGTTTTCATAGGACTAACTGTGATCCCTCGGGATCCCTTGATCAAAATGTCTGTCTCAGTAATGGAAGTGGCCCAGTCTCATATTCTGATAAGAGGATGAATTTTAGTGAAGAATTCAAAGAGAACAACTTGACAGATGAAGAGGATCAACCAAAAGTGTGGAATTTGACTCATGAATTGTTCAGGCTCTCAAAATTTGGTTGGTATTGGGGGCCAATCACACGTGTTGAGGCAGAAGATAAGCTTGCAAACCAACCTGATGGTGCTTTCCTTGTTCGTGATAGCTCTGATGAGCGTTATTTATTAAGTCTCAGCTTCCGTTCTTATGGAAGAACTTGGCATACTCGTATTGAACACTGCAATGGGATGTTCAGTTTCTATGCACAGCCTGATACTGAAGGCTATCCTTCCATAGTTGACCTTATCGAGCATTCTATGAATGACTCTCAAACTGGCATATTTTGTTATTCACGGTCACGCTCTCCGGGTGCTCCCTCATTCCCTGTTCGACTCACAAAACCTGTTTCTAGGTTTACCCAAGTGCGATCTCTCCAGTACTTGTGTCGATTTGTGATAAGACAATATACGCGATATGATCATATTCAGCAACTGCCGTTACCCAAGAAGATCAAAGGATGGATTGAAGAAACTCAATATTAGTTAGATGATGTGTACATTATATTAGAGTCATTCATATATCTACATTTTTTTATCAGTAGTTTTATCATCGTAAATGTTTGTCATATACAGGGTTTTCTTTTATGCATCTCTGTAGATTCTTTAAAACATACCTGTAGAAAATAATGTGCCTAAGATTTTGCTCTGGTGGGCATAAAGCTCACCATGATACTGGTACATGTACCGGTAGATAAAAATTTTGGGACACCAAATACCGGTATACCTTTTCTTTTGTTAAGTTTCTTTTTGCAAACATGTACTTGATTAATTCTACAGAAATGTTCTTTTCTACCTGCCCCCACCCCCATCCCTTCCACCCCATGAAATTGAAAAATCTCCCCCATTGAAATTTTTCAAGGTATGCAAGTCTGCTATTGATTCTTTTGCTCAAGTGAGCTGCTGGTATTTTCACCACAGAATGAAATGGGTTTTTTTTAATGAGTTTATCTCTCTGTTTTAATGAGCAAACTTGAGGAAATTTCCATTGATTTGTTTCTCACCAATAGTTTTTAAATGATATGAAGCCAGTATTAGGTAAAACTAAGGGATGTCTAAAAGGGTATACAGTCTAACCTGTTTTAAGAGACCGTCCAAGGGAAGGAGCAAAAAGGGTCACATATGACAGGTGGTCTCTTAATTCAGGTGATTTATATAAAAAAAACATTTTACAAACCACTCATATAGGTCACATAAGATAGGTTTTCCTTTAATTCAGTGGGTCGCTAAGGCAGGTTAGACTGTACATATATTTCTTTTGTTACTGTTATTTAGTTTACTAGAAGAGTCTCCAACTACTCTATTTTACACAATTTATGTGTTATGTTAAGTTTTTCAAGTATTGTCAGGCTACTTGTACTGCATTTTTATAATGCTTTTGTTGGTTTTTCACCTTTCGACTAGATGGCAAAGCAATTGTCATCTATGACTTTACGATGTCCATCTGTCTGTCCTACTCCATCAACACTTTAACTGTAGCTAAGATTTCTGGTTGAAGCAAAATCACGGCAACTACATTTAAGAGGAATAGAGGCATAATATTTTACTCATAGATTGTTAGTAACTTTTGGCTCTTTTCACAAAATCTTATGATAAAAATCACTTGAGTGACTGAGCTGTAAGTATGAAATTTTGAAAGTGGTTATTTGACAAATTTAAAATCCAATGCAATAAACATAGTCACAATCTGATTCATTTAATGCTTGAAACTCATATTTCTTCACAATTGGTGAATTTTATGGTAATATCAGCGCTCTTCAGTGGCCCACAGGGCCGGTAGCTTAGAAAATCAACTGGCCCCACCAAATACATGTACCGACCCAGGTAAAAAAAAAAAACTCAAAAGAATTTTTGCAGCGGATATACAGTTTGAATGACAGGATACTTTCAGTTTGTGATAAAAAAAATGGAAAATTTACTTTGGTAAATTTAAATAGGCATAATGTAAGCATGCAGATTAGCCTTTTTCTTTTCTGAAATTCTTCTGGGCAACAGGGCCAGTTAAGACAAAAAATTTACTAGCCCAATGGATTATTTACTGGCCATGGGCCAGCAGACCAGTGCTAATTTCGAGCCCTGATTGTATGTATGTAGTATAAAAGGTGATGAATTAAAAAAATGCTCTCTTAAGTTATAATTTTGGTGAATTTAATCCTAAGATTTGTTGTGAAAGGGGCCCCCGAACTTCAATTTTATGTCTTGAGGTAGTGACCTGACCTCAATATTTGACCTACTTTTCTAAATTCTACCTGGCATTCTTTTTTTTTTTAAATTTCATTCTGTTTTATAATGTGTGACATCTGAAAATCCATCACTTGAAAAAAATAGGTTGTTTACTCTTTGATGGGAGACGCTTTCCTTCTTAGTAGGGGGAATTAGTGGACGCATAGTTTTCTCTTTTTCATCTTTAATCACGACAATGTACCTGTACCTGTATTACATATATATTGGTACTTTGTGTATGATCATTAGAAATTGTATGCGTATACATGTTGGTTGTTGTGTTCTTTGTGTTATGCACATGCTAGTACTGAAAGTATCATTATTTTGCATAACTGTTGAAAGTGAAATTAATAGACAACTATTGCTTTTATACAAAATACCAAGTTTCAGTTTCATTGACAGTTAATTCTCCCACAATTGGCCGGACAATGTTTACCCATGAAAAGATAACTCTGTCTTTCCCTAGGGAAGGACAGCTCGCACATGCTTTGACATGCTTTTCTAGGAATTCAATGGCTGAACATTATACAAATTTCCGTGTGTACATACATTCTAGTCGTGGAAGTGTGGGAGAAAAAGAATCAAACATGGATGTGTTGAGTGGAAAAGGAAATCTAAAACCTCGTAAGAATCTGAAAGTTCAATCCTCGGGAAGTACTCAGATTGAACAGATTTTTAACACTCAGGTTGAGATTTCCTTGTCCTCTTATTATACTCATGTAAGATTCTATCAATCTACTGTACATGTAATGATGTAGTCTCTTTTCCCTCAATTCTTGATGCACACATAGTAAATAAATGACTAGCTAAGTACAAATACAGTGAAACCTGTATATAACAACCTCCTTTGGGACACAAGAAAATGGGATTTTATAGGGGAGTGGCCGTTATATAGAGGTTAATTTGTACACAAATGGCACAAGAAGGGAAGCAAACAAAAATGGTCTTTATGATCAGGTGCTGGCTAAAGCAGCATTTACTGTATTTAGTATCTTTATGATCAGGTGCTGGCTAAAGCAGCATTTACTGTATTTAGTAACTGTATGTTATTTTTCTTTATAAATGTTAATGATAACAGATTTTTTTTATACACAAGGGGCTACCCCAAAACATGAACATATATATGTAATCAAACTTTTGTTGTATGAATATCAGTGCAGCATGAAGTACATGTACTCTGTACATTGGTTTTATTGGTACAGATTTTCTCGTAATATCAGTAGTCAAATTCCAGATTTGAATTTTGAGAAAAGATTTTTTTTCCCACCACATTTGAAGGATTTAACCTGTATACAGATTCATTCTAGGACTAGTTAGACACATGCACATGTGTGTCATGTGCTCACACTCTGTGTCTGCCTTCTGATCACGAGTTCATGGGTTCAGTTCAGTGCTCCGGTTCTTGTCTTTTGGATGAGACTCAAAACCATGGTCCCATGTCACAATGGGTGTCAGTTTGTTAAAGAACCCTTATTGTTCAATGGTCATGAGTGCCATGCAAATGCAGAATTTGTCCCACTTTGTCAGCAAACAGTGAGGTCTCCGTATAAGGGAAAAATTCTTGAACGTGAGGTTTAACAACAAGAAAACCAACTAACCGAATGCTTTAATTCACTATGTGCCCAAACCATTTACAATTCAGTGTCTAAAGTTTGCTGCCAGTGGGGGTGTACTTGTCGCTCCAACTCATAGTATTTGTTTCTTATTTAGCGGCTAGCAGATAATTTTGTGCTAATTTAAGTGCTAATCTTATTCTTAAATGATGTGTATGTTTTGTGCAAAAATATAGATTTAGTGATAATTTTTGACACAGTAGTTTGGCATTGAAACTCAATTGATAAACAAATGTACAATTGAAAGAATTTCCCTTCTGTGCAACCATTGGCATCAGTGTTGTATTATGTACCGTATGTGGCTTACCAGTGATCATGTTGCTATAAATGATTTTGGGGCTATCGATAAAAATCGTTTAATTTTTTAAATCTCATTTTATTATTTTGCCAGTTGCTCACACATGTGCTGTCCTATGTTTTTTTTTGTGTAAAGCTACTACTGTATGTGCACCGTTCTCTATAGGTCTAGCTACCAGTATAATGGTATTCTAACCCAATTTTAAATGCTCTATGTGGACTAATGAGTGAACATTTCAGATTGGTGCAGCTATGACGATTGCTTTCTTAGTTACCTTTGCTACATGAATTCAAATGTTTTTTTTTGTTTGGAATAAACACTACAGATCAATGTATTTCCCATCAACAGTGAATTTTATATGGCAAAGCCAAGTACTGGTACATTACCGGTAAGTGCTTAACCCTGTCAACCCCAAGTATCAGAATGGTATGCTCTTTCCTACTGTCGTAGACCAGTCCATTTCGGTCTGTGGTATTGAAAGGGTTAAAATAGAAAAATGAATACATGTTATATGCAAGTCACTAAGAGAGTTACCGCTCTTACCAGCGTAATTGTCAGTGTCCTCATGACTAAGTAATTTGAATAATTTTAGTAGTGCACTTCTAATATATGTAAGAGTTGCTAAAAGAGTGTTGAAAAGGGACAGTCTTGCAATGACATAATTGTGAAGTCTTTCCCATAAATAGTGAGACTCCCTGTTTAAGTTTTTGAGGTTTATTCTGAAAAAAAATGCACGTCTCCTCCATGAAAATTTGGAAAGTTTCTATTACCACTGGTTAAGATTTAGTATCCCCTTCTTGAGTAAGCTCCCCTTGTAGATTTCTCAAGGTTGGCAAGCATTGAATGTTACTGAATTAAGTTTGCACACAATAAATCAAGGTCATAAATACTTAAGTAGATCTGATAATCATTACTCAAAACAAGATGAAAAAGATCACAAAACTTATATTTTGCTATTTTGAAAATATTTTTTGTCTCATTTTATCCCCCCCCCTCCAGCAGCAGTGTATGAAAGGAATTATGTTAATATACTCTTGTACGTGTAAATCTATGTGTGTTGTTCATTATAAAGTGTATGCTTTAACAACCACAAACTTTGTGATGTTACGTTTAAGTTGTTAGGGCAAAAAGTCACCAATAAATGTTAAGCTCAAACTCAGTAGTCAACTCAACTGATTTTCTTTAGTTTTGAAATAAATACATGTACAATGTACATGTATAATTAAAAGTATTTCACCATGTGTATTTAGAATGTACTATTTTAGTATTTAGAAAGCTTTGTGTTTCTCTTTGGAATTTTATTAATCAGATCCAAAAACAAGTTGAGAATGTACTCAAGTCTTGAGTACCATCCTCTTAATCTCTTTCAACATTTCTACATGTAGCTGAATTTCACAAATTTATGAAAAATTTCATGCTGAAAATTACAAAATCATTAAGTAATCATCAAGGTTGATAAAAACAAATACTTGTTATTGCCTCAAACGGGCACTTTGACTGAGTTTTTACTCAAGTTAGTTGGTGACTTCTGGCCCAGCTCAGTTGTCAAAGAGGTGTGTTACCCTTAACCATCAACGATTATACATGTGCTATATCAAGGCTTGAAATTACCATAGATATTTTCCTAGGTTGCCCATGAAAAAGATTGTACTGGAGTTGCCAAACACCTACTAGCCAAAATATAACAACTTGAGGGAAATGAGGTGATTTAGATAGGTGACTTAATATAATTATGTATACAGTATGATATAAACTTGAGGGATGGGGGTGGAATGGTGGTGTTAAATTCCTCTATTTAAACTTCTTATTCAAGAGAAAATGGGTTGTTTTGATATACATGTAATTACATACAATGTAGGCATAATAACCATCAAAATAAGCTTTACTTTCCATTTTTTCCATCAATAATTTGACTTGAACAGATGAAAAATCTACTCGTCTGATGCATTATTCAATAGTCATCTGACGAAAGAGACTATTACTAATTTCAAGCCCTGTAAGCGAACGAATGTTTGACAAAGTTTTGTGTATTTCATTTTTGTCCAGCTATCTTTACAAGTAACATTGTTGTTTTCATGTGGATGGCGTAGCAGTATTTGTTACATTCAGGTGATTGCAATGGCCGTTTTTTCTATCCATAAACAGTGAGAAATTCTAATTAACAATGGCAAAAACTGAAAAGGATTTTATCTTTAGGATTTTGTCTCAGAATTCTGATTTGCAAAATTAATCACCTGGTAATTACTTATGATATCAGTGAAACTTCAGTTTGATACAAAAAAAGAATCGTCATCCGTCCCCCAAATCCTAAGTCCACAACAAGAGAAATGATCTTTTTCAGTTTGACATACATGGGCATTGTTTGAGTCCAAGTTCTTAAAAACATCAAATGGTGATTATTTCAATGAATATGTATTGTGTTCCTTGAGCGGATCTAGAGGGCCCCTCCCCCCC